>LPNX010566115.1:267472-285848 GCA_001517045.1 Pseudotsuga menziesii | reverse complement strand
AAACAAGGCTAGAGTTATTCTGAACATATCCAGGAGGTTGTTCCATGTAAATTTCCTCATGTAAATCACCATGTAAGAAGGTAGAATTGACATCCATTTAATGGACTTCCCAGTTATGTATGGTTGCAAGGGAAATAACAAGGCGGATGGAGTTCATTTTTGCTACAAGGGAAAAGGTTTCATTGTAGTCAATCCCTTCAACTTGGGAAAAACCTTTGGCAACTAACCTTGCCTTAAGTCTTTCAACACTTCCATCTGATGCATACTTAGTTTTGTAGACCCATTTACATCTGACAAGTTTTCTTCCTTTTGGAAGAGGAACAAGATCCCAAGTATCGTTCATCATTAAGTAACGATATTCTTCATCCATAGCTGCATCCCAATCTGGATTTCCTGAAGCTTCTGCAAAATTTTCTGGATCATGATTCTCAAAAACTTGAGCCAAAAGAGAAGAGGCTCACTGAAACTGAGAACGTGTTCGACGTTGATCTCTAGGATCACTGGTAATATCACCAGCTGCTTCACATGTTGAACGGACCCATCGAGGAAGTATTGGTGCTGGTACAATTGGAGGAACATGAGCAGGCGAAGGTGGATTTTCATCTTCACTGTCATCATTAGAAACTGGAGTTGGAAACCTGTTAAGGAAGCTGGAAGAAGAAGAAGAAGAAGAAGGCACAATCGCCAAATCAGGCTCGCAGGCCAAAGATGGCACACCCGCCAAGTTAGGCTCGCAGGCCAAGAGATTTTCATCAAATTTAACATCTCTTCTAATGATTATATCATGAGAATGTGGCTGAAGAAGTCTATAACCTTTTACATCTTTAGAATATCCAACAAATATGAACTTTTCACTTTTAGGCTACAATGCTTTTTGTTTTTCATCCGAAATGTGAGCCCACGCTTCACAACCAAACACACGAAAGTGACTTACATCTGGTTTAATTTTACTCCATGCTTCTTTTGGTGTTATACCCTGTAAAACTTTAGTGGGTGTGCGATTAACTATGTAATTTACACAATTTATGGCCTCAGCCCAATATTGAAGACTTAGTCCTTTAGATTGGATCATACAATTAGCCATTTCTGTTAAAGTGCGGTTCTTCCATTCAGCTACACCATTTTGTTGTGGTGTATATGGAACAATGTGTTGCTGTTGGATTCCTTGTTCAATGCAAAAGGTAGTGAACTTGTTGTTAACATATTCTCCTCCATTTTCAGATCTTAACTTAATAATTTGATGACCAGATTGTTTTTCAACAAGGGCCTTGTAGGCCAAGAACATGTTAAATACTTCGCTCTTAAGTTTTAGGAAGTAAACCCAAGTGCGTCTGGAGTAGTCATCAATGAAGGTTAATAAATATTTGAAACCAGAAAAGGAAGCAAATGGAAGAGGGCCACACAAGTCACTGTGCACAAGCTCTAAGGGAACCGAGGCGTGCCAAGAGGCACGTTTGTCAAAACTATCCCGATGATGTTTTCCAAGTACACAACCGGAACAAACACCATCCTTGCAAGATACTAGCGGAAGACCAATCACCATGTTGTCTTTACATAGTTGTTGCAATGAGCAATAATTTAAGTGACCAAATCGCTCATGCCAAAGTTTGCTCAAGTTATCACTATGAGCAACAAAAACTGAAGGAAAAGGTGATGACCCAAAGTTGTTAAATTTGTACAACCTGGTAATATCATCAACAGTTCCAGTAGCAAGGATATTTTGAGGATTTTTAAAATCCTTGATTACAACTTGATGAGGTGTAAACGTCACAGTTTTACCTTCACCTAAATGAGTAATTTGATAGACTGATAACAAATTGCAAGAAATTTTTGGAACACATAGTACATCACTAAAATGACCATTTTCTACTGGAACTGTTCCAGATCCTACAACACTTAGAGATCTATCATCACCAACAAATATTTGTTTGGTGTTACATTCATGCATAGTAGAAAAGATGGCTTTATCCTTAGCCATATGATAAGATGCTCCAGAATCAATGAACCATTCAATTGAAGTAGAAGAAGAAGATGCAGTATAAGAGTAACCAGAAGCACAAAGTGCATGTCCACGAGAGGTAGATTCTAAAGACGAATCCAGGCTGATGTGGTGCTTCTTCATTGTTGCTTCCAAGGCTGTCATATTTTTAAAACACTTAGATTCATCATGATTATATTTCCCACAAAAATTGCAATGAAGCTCAGTCTTCTTTCCTTTTTGCTTGGATCCTTTGTCATTTTTTAAAGAAGGAGCTGACTGAGAGGGTTTGGGACCCTTGTTGTTTGGCTTATTATTGCGAAAATTATGTTTCTTGGGAGGCTTGGACTTTTCTTTCTGTTGGGACAATAAGGCTTTCCTAGATCTATTTGCATTGTTAATTATTCCAAGATGAATGAGCTTATCTTGCTCTCTAATTAAGGAATCACAAAAGGATTCAAGGCTAGGCTCTTGATAGCTAGCTACAGTCAAGGATTCTTTCATGGAGTAGAATGTAGATACAAAAACAGAATATGCAGATCCAAGTTTTGAAAGAATATGACAAATACATTGTTTGTCTTCTTTCTTAATCTTGCATTCTGCACATAATAGTCTAAGAGTTTTATACTTAGATCAATAGTCTTGAATGCATGAAAAATCATTTGGATTCAAGGAAAGCAACTCATTCTCAAGTTGATGACCCCGAATTTCATTGTGTTTACCAAACACAGATTCCAACTTTTCCCAAGCGAGATTAGGTTCATCAATTCCAGATATGTGGAATCGCAAATCAGTAGAGATTGACATCCCAATCAATCCACGAGCTTCATCACTTCTATTTTCCCATTTAATTTTTTTATCATCATCAGTGGGTTTTGTTTCTTTCCCTGAGGTTATCCTGAAAAGTCCCATACTTCGCAAAACATCCTCCATACGAGATTTCCATGAGAAATAGTTAGAAATTATGAGTATAGTATCACAAGGGGTGGCCATACTATAAAATAATGGCTGAAAGAATAGAAAAAAATTGTTTGGATGCAAAGAGCTCGAAAAAATATGTGGTTTAAAAAAAACAACACTTAAAACTGATTTTGGATGATGAAGCTATGCTTGATCAAAGAAAATGTTGAAGATGTCCCCAATAGTGACGTGGCAAATATTAACTTGACCAACTAAAAAAAGAAGCCCCCTCTTCCCAAGATCAACCTTTGACAATCACTTTTACAATAAAGTTGCTTTGAAGTGAATCACTTTTGTAGAATAAGTGATGTTCACTTTTACAATAATGTGACTTTTAAATAGTGTGGCAATAAATTAAAAGACTTAAGTGGCTCACTTTTATTTTATTTTATTTATGTAAGATGCACTTTTACAATAAAATAACTTGAAAATAGAAATTGCATGCACTAAAAAGTAGCTTAATAAGACTTGAACTCAAGACCTATTAAGTAATAAAGCAACTTTGGACCAAGTGAGCTAAGTTTAAAAGGTACGTAAAATAATGGAAAGAGGAAGGGGGATTTTTTTTTAACTCTTCTCTCTTGTTCTCCGTGCTTGCTTTCTTTTCCTGCAAATCACAAAAAAAACGAAAAACAAAAACAAAACAAAAAAAACTTTTTCCACACAATGGGGTTAGATCTTGGTTAGCTTACCCAGAAAGTCTACGTTTTCAAGTTTTCTCGTTGTTTCTGATTTTCCATGATCGCATAAGGTGAACAGCAAAGAGCATACATAGCCGAGAAGACAAGAAAAAAAACTTTCTCTTACTGTTTCTGATTCGCCGCGATCGCACAAGGTGCACAGCAAAGAGAAAATGCATTCAGGGAAGGCAACAATCTGAGACTAAAAGAGAAAATATCTATAAAAAACTGATAAAATATGAGAGATTTAAAAAAAAAACAAATCCGTCACTGTAACATTATACCTTCAGATTTGTCGGAATATGTGTTTCTGGAGCAAACGGAAATGGTTTTCAGTGAAACGAAGACTGTTTCCAAATGGAAACAGTGATCCAAATGCAATGGAATAGCTCCCATAGGCCAAAAATGAACAAAAAATATAGAACCAGAAACCCTTTCAAAGTTTCTGCAACACCGATTCCAGATCTTGATCAAAACCGAAATCGTCTCTTCATAAAAGCTCCGATACCATGTTCGAGTACACAGGGTACTCCCAAAAGAATGAACACCTTGAGAAACCACTTCACATAAATAGATCATATATCAACACACTGATGGTTGTCATGTGGTTAAAACCCTCAAGAGGGATATAGTCCACGGCCCCAGCCAAATAGATACTTGGAGCAATTTATTATGCAAAAGAAAGAAAGTTACATGAGCTTCTCATAATTGATCCACTAGTCAAGGACCCTCTATGCTCTTTAAATAGAGATCATAGACCAATTGAGTGTTAAGCCATAGATCAATGGTAGGTATGATCTAAGATAAGTTGAACCGTCAGATCACTCTATGTCTAGAACATATCGTGACCGTCGGATTAGAATATTTACAAATGCATACTAATGCATACTAAAGAAACACACTTTTACCTAACGGATATATTACACAAGTTGATCTTAACTAACTCCTAAGTGTCTAAATATCCTAACAGTGTGGAGGCTTGGACTGAAGAGATAACCCTCCAATTCCTTGTCAAAGCGTAGACCAAGGTTTTTGCGCATCTGGGGATTTTGTCTTAGACAGGGTTTCGGGACTTGCTACCCTGCCCATGCATACGAACCAGGCTTGCGACTGTCCCCCCAGACTGTCAATATAGTTAAGGTATCCTTTAGTCTCTTTGACATCTAGGGTTCATACACAGGTACACCGGAAGGCTATTTCTGGTTGACCTTGGACGGCCTTGGAAGGTAACCTCGGTAGAAGGTGTGGGAGGGTGGTGGGTGATTCCTCTGCTTGTGCATAAGAACATCTACAGGGACGCCAAGTAATTGTCTATCAAATTTCTTTTGGAAAGCGTATCTTATACCTGTTTGTCTATTTGGCTTTAGGAATTTTTAGTGAGTGCTGTGTGGTTTGTCTGTACTTAGTATGCCTTTAGGTGTGTGCTTGGTACTTTTGGTTTCCTATTGACCTTAGACTTTGTCTCCTTGTTTGAAACTATGGATAACACCCCTTTGAACACCAACCAAGAGATCCCCATGCTGGGAACTCCTTGTACTATTCCTCTCACAGGGATTGTTGGTGTTCCTTTGATGGCCACCTTGAATCTGCCTGGATTCACCCTAGGGCTATCGGTGTGGTTGTTTTCCACTCTAATCGTCATGAATTCTCCTAATGCTTCTCGAGTAAGCTCCTTATATCAAGGGCATCAAAACACTACTTCCCCTTCACCTGTAGTTGATTCTCCTCCTCTTTCTACCTCATGCGGTGAAAGTACTGATACTAGTAACCAACAGTCTAAAAGGAGTAAAATAATGAGGAATAGGAAGAAGGCACATAAGAAAGGGGGCACCCATTCAACCTCTGCAAGTCAAGTTGAACCTCACCACCCAACCTATGCAGTTCATGCTAGGGGCACCTATCCAAACTCTGCAGGTCATGTTGGATCTAAGCACTCAACCTCTACAAGTCAAGTTGATCTTCACCATCCAACCTCTATGGTTCATGCTGGTGGGATCCTTACAACCTTTCTAGGTCAAATTGGATCCAGTCACTCAGCCTCTACAGTTCATGCTGAGGGAACCCGTTCAACCTTCGATGTTCAAGTTAAACCTCCCCATCCAACCTCTACAATTCATGTTGGATCCATCCACCCAACCTCTATGGTTCATGCTGGGGGCACACACTCAAGTGCTGCAAAGCATGTTGATCCTAACCACTCAGCCTCTGTTGTTCATGTTGGTGGTGCCTGTACAACCTCTCCAAGTCATGTTGGACCCAATCTCTCATCCTCTGCAAGTCATGCTGGGGGAAGTCCCTCAGCCTCTGCAAGTCATGCTGGGGGCAGTCTCTCAGCCTCTATGGTTCATGCTAAAGACAATCCATCAGCCACTATGAGTCATGTTGACACTGTTGAAAAGACTAACCATTTAAAATACAAGCCCAAGTTTCCTTGTAATCTTTGTGAGGGAGACCACCTTACTTATAAATGCCCTTCTATTGTAGAGGTGTGAAGAGTTTGGTTTCATGGTCATCTCATTTTTTAACATCCTGAAGCCTCTCAACAACCAGCCTCTCTTAGTCAGGTTGGACCCAGTCACCCAGCCTCTGTAATTCATGTTTGGGGAAAACTCTCATCCTCTGTAGATCATGCTAAGAGAAAAGAGTCAACCACTGCTATTCATGTTGACATTGTTGAGAAAACTAGCCGTTCGAAGAGCAAACTTAAGTTCCCTTGTAAGCTATGCGAGGGAGATTATCTTACTCACCAGTGCCCTGCTATCACAGAGGTGCAAAGAGTGTGGTCCGAGACTCAAGAATTTCCTTCTCCTGAACAACCTATAGTTTCTCAACAACCTACTCAACCTTTGGTTGATCAAGTGGTCAAACCAATCTCATCTTTGGTCGATCCCACTCTTCTTTCAGAGAGTGATCCTGACGTGATTGAAACAATGTCATCTTTGGTCAATCCCACTCTCCCTTCAGAGAGTGACTTTCATGAAGTGGTTGAATCGATTTCAGTATCGATCAATCCCACTCTTCCTTTGGAGAGTGAAGTGTCTGCTAGTCACATTTTCTTCACTTCCAGTTCAGAACTTATTGAACAAGGGGGCACTAAACTCGCTTTGGATCAACCCCCACCAAGCTCTCGAATTGCTTCCTTTGATTGGGATAGCCTAGTTGAGCCACGCCTTCCTTTTGATGCACCTTTCCAGATAAAGGTCAAAGTTGAACAATACATGATTACTCATTGTATTGTTGATGAAGGAGCCTCAGTTAGTATCTTGTCTGCTCATGCTTAGTGAGGCATGGGATCTCCCAGCCTTGTGTCGACTGTTAGTCAGTTACTGGAATTTGATAGAAGAACTTGTATAGCCTTGGAAATTCTCACTCAAACACCTGTTACTTTGGGTGGGAAGACCGTCTTAGTTGACTTCATGGTGATAGAAGACCCCTTGGACTTCAATATGTTCCTTGGATGTGATTATGTCTATGCCATGCAAGCTATGCTGTCAACATTCTTTCATGTGATGTACTTTAATCATGGTGAAGAAATTGTCACTATTGATCAGTTGGATTTTCTTGATCCGTCTCCTAACCCAACTAGAGACCAGGTCTTTCCTTTATTGATTCCTAGTGTTTCTATAGACACTGCCCCACCACAGGTGAGCTATGTGGCCTCATGTCCTTTGCATTCAATTGCTACTGAGAAGCAGCCTATGTTTTCATGCTTACCTTCTCGAGACTTGGTCCCAGCAGTTGACCAGGTGAGTCATCCTCTACAGACTATGGAGCCTTCTCTCCACTCTGTCAATCCATTTGAAAGTTTAGTTATGTGTCCTATCTCAGATGATGTCTTCTTAGAGTCTTTGATATAGTCTAATCTTCTATTGGATGTTGGTTCAGTGGTGACTAAGTATAACCCTGATTTTCCTAGTAAGCCTGACCTTTCTTCTTATGTTGGTCTTCTTGAGTCTTTTGACTCTTCCTTTGAACAGCAAGTCAGTGATCCTAATGAGTTTGATTTTTCTTATGAATTTTTCTACTCCTGTGATACTAAGTTTGTTCCTACAGACTCTATCTCCCTTGTTGATTTTTGCTCTCCTTTTGAGGTTGATCTTACTGATTATAAACACTCGAGCCTTAGTTCTATATAATCTTCTTCGGTCGATTCTGCCTTGACTTTACCTTTTGCAGAACATAGCAAAGTCGCATGCGTTTCTTCCAAAGTGACCTGCATTGGATCTTTTCTTCTGAATATGATCCTCATGTTGTTGTTTCTTGGAGACAGGATTTGTAGTTGGATTCGCAACTGTTTACTAGCATCGCCTTGTTGTTCAAGTTGTAATTACATTTGCATGTGCCCTGCTCGCACTTATGAACCTGATGTCGTCTTCCATGCTTTTAGATCATTGTATAATCCCTAATCTTTGTTCTCATCATCGCTAAGCCTTGTATCATTTTTCCTTTGCAACTTGACACCTTTTACCTTGAGCAAATGTTCCCTGAGTGTCTTTATCTTGCTCATATTCCTTGCATTATGCATAGTTTTGTTCCTCGCACTTGCAACTAGTTTCACTTGCCCCTGACACTCGTCTCCTCACATTTAGAGCATTATTTTTGCTCTCATTTGAGCTCATTAAAAATAGTAAGTAGGCCGCGAGTTGACTTTTTCGGACTCGTTAAAACTTCACGAGAAATATATTGATTTTCTTTAGGCCCGGGTCTGACTCCTCAAAATAGACTTGACTACCGAGTAAACTTGTCCGTTCAGGCTCGTTAAGAATATGTGAATGGGCATCCACATTGGTGGTAGGTTATCACTTTCTTGAACCATATGGAATAATATGAGAAAGGAACACTCTCTTTTCTTCAGAATTGAGAAGAGTATTCTTAGGCATAGGTTTATCACTTTTCTGGACCTGAGGGACTAAACTTACGAAAAAGGAACCCCTGGTATGAGCTTAGTTTTCTCTTTTTCATGCTCTGGACTTAAACATGAAAAGATTATGAGTGTACTTTATGTCTTTGGCACGCTCGTTAAACCCTAAAGAACAAAGCATCGAGTTTATTGTTGTAAGCCCCATTTCTCATAATCAAATGGATCTTTTCAAGTGATCTTGCCTTCCTTCACACTCGTAAAACTCAGGCTATATGCTGCTTTTAAAGGAGCGTTGGGTAGGTGGTAATTTAATATTTTTCGGACCTTCCTGACTAAGTACGAAAAAGGTGCACCTTTTCTTCTTCGGAAGTTAAGAGAGTTCTTCTTTGGTATTTTTTATACTTTTTTGGCCTCAAGAGACTAAATTGTATAAAAAAGCACCCCCTTGGAGTCTTCTTTGGAGTTTTCAGACTCTCTAAACTATGAAAACACCATCGAGCATGTACTAGTTCAGGCTCGTAAAATCCATGAATCAATGTTTTATCAAGCATTCTTCTTTCTTTTCTTCGAGCTTGCCAAAAAATGAACATGGTCCCGAGTTTGCTTTCTTGGACTCGTTGAACCTTTACAAGAAAGAGGGGAAGGGAAGTTCATTCACATGTTTTTTACATCATGGCAGCAATTCTTGTTTCCTTGAACAAAGCACCAATTTTGAGTTTATCAATAGTTAGGTCCTAGTATTTTGATCTTATCTCAATTCAGAGTTTCTTACTCCTCCAGTTGGTCTCTTTCCAGTTATATGGGGAATCTGTCAATGTCTCCTACATTGCAGATTTGTTTCATTGGTCCTTTTACGTCAAAAGTTGCCTAAACCTTTGTCGGCCATTCTGTAGTTACCTTGACCTTTTGTGTCGGTCATTCCCTGGTATCAGTTCATTACATCATGTTTCTGGTGGTCCTTGTCATGAAATACCAATTCCAGATCCAATTAGTCTTTGAATTACCTCGTGTTGGATGATGAAGGATGCCTTAATGCCCTCCTTCCAACGGATCTCTTCCTATCGACTGTAACACATATTTCTCTGGGGATGAGATTTATAGTTTTATGACAGTACCTTGGGGATTGTAGTCATCAATGGCAATTTCCCTCACTATTGGGTAGTGGGAATACCTTAATGTCTCCTACTCAATGGATTCTTCAAGTGTTCAACTTCAAGTCCTTGTAATCACACTTGTTAGAATGTACTAGGTACCTTGGGGACCATTTTCATTAATGGTGGTTTTCCTCGCATTTGTTAATGGTTCTCATTATTGACCGGTAATCAAACGGTTTCCTCCATGTTCGACTTCAATTCCCTTTATTCGCATGGTTAGGATCCGTACCTTTTTTGGGCCGTTTGGATTGAAGACCTTGGGCCAACAGTAGCATTGTCATTTTTCTATTGCCCAAGTTGCGCAAGACCTTGTTATATTTTATATGACATTTTGCTGAGACATAGATCCACCTTGTATTTTTGTGGCTATGATAGATTGTTGAGTATGGATCCACCTTGTTCATTTGTGGCCATGACTCATTTAGATTTGATATGGTTTCTTTTTGCATATTGAGCGACCATGATAGTTTCATTAGTTATACATATGTTGGATTTGCCTATATCTTTATGTCGATGTTTTGTATATGGACTTGTATGTCCCAGAGATCATTTTTTTCTGACATTTATCTCTCTTTCAGGTACCTTTGTTCAAGCCTTTTGATCTTGGACTCTCTGCTCTCTCCATACTCAGTTGTTTCTTTTATAATGCATTTCAGCTATTGTCTCCCCCTCTAACCTCATACATTAGGGGGCATCTGTTATAGCTGAAAATGACACATCTCTGCCTGTGACCACTTTCCTATGTTTTCGTCGCATGTCAACACTTCCATGATGACACTTCATGAAAAGTCATTGAAAGTCACTAAAAAAACATCTAACTTGGAGGACCCGAGTTCTATAACTTCATTTGACCTCATCTCTATGCCATTGGAAATATATTTCAGTTAGCTAAAACTTTCCAGAAGACACCAAAGTCTAAAAATGCCCAGAAATACCCTAAAAATGAGTTTTTCATGTGTACGTGACTTTCCTTAAGGTAAACCCACGTACGTACGCGAGTTGCTATATATAATAGTCATGTACGTCTTAAATACACAACTTTCTGCATTGCAACCCACATGTACTCCTCATGTACTCAGCTGTTGTTTCTGCAACCTGCGTACGCCTCCTAAAAATGTCAAAAAAATACGAATTTTGAATTTTGGGTAGTTTGGGTAGTTATGCAACTGACTCCTTCAGTTGTAACTACGCCTCCTAAAAATGTCAAAAAATATAAATTTTGAATTTTGGGTAGTTTGGGTAGTTATGCAACTGACTCCTTCAGTTGTAACTACTTTGTCCTCGCCCCTAACTCTTCCTTAAGCATATAAATAGAGGTAGGGAGGTCCATGAGAGGGGACTTGAATCTTTGCATTGTTATGCTGGAGGATTTGGAGCTCTCTTTGCCCGCACCTTTTCCCTAGAAGCATTCTCCTTATGTTGCATAGTTTGGAGGTTGAGTTCCTTGGAGAAGATAAGCAGCAGAACCAAATCAAGGTTTCATGAGGTGCCGAACTTGAAGAGAAGGTATACTTGTACTTGTTTTCAAGATTAATAAAGATGTGATGTCCTTCTTCTTCCCAAATCATTGTTCAATGTATGATTAAATCTTTGTTTATGATCAGATGTTGATGTTAATCAGATTATTATTTCATATTTCTTTGATTATCATTAATTTATATGTGGTCATATTGGTTTGACGAAGGTATAATTCATTTTGCAGGTCTCTTGGAGCAAGAGGAGCGAGAGGAGCAAGAAGAGGATTGAAGAGCTACTTGGATCAACCTTCGTTTGTCTAAGGTATGAACCACTCCAATATCTGAAACTTGCAGAACCATTTGCATCCACCTTTCAACCCCAGTACGTTGATGACCTCTTAAATCGTAGCCATAGGATACTTTCCTTTACAACACTACTAACATTGCACTATAATATTTATATTTTTTTATTTTGGTTAATTTTGTTATTCTTTAGAAATTGAAATATTTTTGTATAGGAGTATTCATTTGAATTTTAGTTATTGTGTTTGGATATGATGTTTGGATTAATTTGTTATATCATAAATTTTTGCATCTATTATGATATTTAATCATCCATATATTTAATTAGCGATGTAACATTTCCCATTGGGGGGCAGAGAAACTGTTGAAGTGGAAATGTCGTAAATTGAAGGTTTCGTGTTCAAATCCCCCCAAACATACTCCTGCTCCATGGTTCGGGCCCTGTGGATGCATCTAGGGGTATAGTGGTAGTGGGATTGGATCCTTGGACCCTGTGTCACGTGATTGCAAGCAACATCCCCAGTTGTCAATCCCCCTATGTGTGAGTGTATGTGTATATGTGTGTGTGTGTGTGTGTGTGTTAGCGATGTAACATTTAACAACTACATTAGAAAATCCAATAGAATTAAAAAAAATTATAATAGTATATATTAATATTTTTCATAAAAATGGGACAACATAAACTCCAACATAGTCGAAATGTGAGCATGAGTGTAATTGTTACACTTATTGGTAACTTGTTGGCTTTCAATTGGGACATTATTTCCAGTACATTATACAAAATGTCTGATTTTCAGAGATAATTATTTCAAAATACACAACGGATTGCATTAACATCCAAAATATATGGATCATCATTTTTTGTTGGAATTGTTGTCAATGCTCAAGCCACTTGCATGCGTTAGGTTATTTGGTCGAATCTTTTGTGATTTCCTCTATTGTTTCCTCTTTTTCAACTTCCATCTACAAACATAAAAATAAAGTGTAATGAGTAATTCTACATTGGTGGGAATAATGAAAAATTAAAATAAATAGTATACAATAATGTAAATTGAAAAGAAACGTACCACCAAAAAATTGATTCCTAAATGATAGACCTTTTTTTTAAACCATGTCTCATGCCTTCTCCCAACAACTCTTATGTTGGATCCACTCATACTTTGTTTCCTACAATTTTTATACCTCGTAAGAAATCATAGATTTAATATAAATTATTTGTGTTTTTCTATCACTTATAAAATGAGAGAAGTAAAACAACATAGATACTTACAAACTCCACAGTTAATTTTTGATATGCCAAAATATATTCACAACCCATACTTAATCCAATGTCAATCAACTCTTCTGATGGCTCTTCTTTGTATGCTAACATTTGTTTGAACACATCCAAGGATGGCTGGTGTAAAAATAAAATAAAATATAAAGATCACAACCAATATGAAATCATAAGTTGTTATAAGAGAATCATAACTACTCACAAACTTTGATATCAACCCTTATTTCCTTGTTATCATGTCTTATGTGTTGACTGGGTTCCATTTTCTTTTATTTTTTGCAACAAACAATTAAAAATCAATATTCAATGCTAAATTAATTCATTAGAGTTACATAATAAAACAATTCAAATTTTCCATACATTTGATGCGCGTTATCGTTGAGATGACTCCTCTGGTGATGCAATTATGTCCATTTCCTTGGTCATTTTTTTGTACACTTCTTTGGGCATCCCTGCCGACATATTTCATATATCACTTCGTTCAACCTTTGGGATTTCCATAATCTTTCGAAAAATGTAAAATGGAATTAAAGCATTTGTATGCTGATATGAAAAATAGATATAGCAAAATTAATATTAATAAAGGAATGTTTTGTACTAGTAGGTACATATTCTATAAAAACATGTTTAGGAATATACTTTTTAAATGAGTTGTTGTATGTTTTTGTTATTGCAAGTGTGACAGGTCTCATTGACCATTGCTCTGGAAACACCTCTTGTAATTTAGATATGACCTGATTATTGGACTCATTGGATTGATATATATACTATAAGTGGAAAGCACGTGTATACGTTCTTTCCACTATATCCCTGATTACCTTTATAATGATAAAAAAAATCCATTTTCATTCACTTCCAGCACCACTACAAATGAGTTAAGGACCAATTCATCATCATTTAAACCATCCATAATTTGTTTTTCTTATGATGACATTCTCTTATATTATTGTTAGTCCCCGCATAACATTAAACATATGTGAATTAGATTAATTAAAACATATTAGAGAAAATTTTAAGTACATTATTACTATAAATTCAAGAAAACAATCATATTGATTTCTATTTTATTCACCTGATTCATCCCTCTGCAATGTTTCCAGCGATGTTTTATGCTCTTCTACATTTAGATTGAAAAGAATCTTATCGATCTTCCCCGTTTTTAGGTTCTGCATGACACACATTAACCAATACATATTAGTTAAACTTGTTAGTTTTTCAACATTAAGCTAGCATTATGTTAGGATCTTTACTGGGAGAACAACAAGTACAGCAATCAAACACAAGAGACAATGAACGCAGTGTTTTTCATCGTGGAAACCATAAATGGAGAAAACCCCACAACTTCCTCAAAGATAGAATCAACACAAGATGTAAAACCCCAAAACAGTAAGATGCACTCCCGATAGCAGTAATCTTCTTCTTATCTAGCCCCAGTGTCTTCTCCTTCCTTAACTATGCGCTACACTTGACTGTGTGAGTGATGTGTACTAAATAGAGACCCCAGCTCTCTATTTATACTAATCCTGACATGACTAAAACCCTACTAGGGCCGACCTCTACTAGGAGATTCTAATAACCCTAGTGCCCTGGAACTGCGGGGACCTTAACCCTTACACGAACGGAGGGTTACCCACTATGACTTGACATGACTTGTTTACATTATTGATTCTCTCGATCAGAACATCGAGGCATGACAACATGACTCAATTGCATAATAGATACATCCCGGAATAAACATCGGGTTACAATACATAAGATACATAGATGAATACATTCCAAAGTTATAAAAAAATCAACACACCCTCTTAACTAGGAAGGTATTCTTTCAACATAATTTTTAGCATTGGTCTTCTTCTCTGTATCAACTGGATCATCTCATCATCTACATCATCTCGTCATCTGCATCTCGAGTCTTCTGATTCTTCAAGTCATCTTCGTCTTCAAGTCATATTCATTCTTCGAATCTGGATCATCATGGGACATCTCTCGATCTGGATCAACATCACTAGATCTGGATCATCACTGGATCTGGATCATCTCTCGATCTGGATTAACATCACTAGATCTGGATCATCACTCGATCTGGATCATCATCACTGGACTGGATCTGGATCATCACTCGATCTGGATCATCACTGCTGGATCTGGACCATCACTCGATCTGGATCTCTCGGAGTCATCATAACTGGATCTGGATCATAGCTTGATCTGGATCTCATCTGGTCATCATCATGTGTGCTATCTCGTCATAGGAAGTTCTACAGAGCTATCCTTCTTTCATGTTGGTTGTAGGCCTAGTCATCAGGTAGGCCTTCGCCTAGCACTTACATCAGACCTACTCGTCAAGAAAACAACACCCAACACTTATATCTGACCTTGTAGTAACCTACAATCACATCAGAAAGGCCTAGCACTCACATATGACATGGAAGTAACTGAATACTCTCACCATGACAGAATGGCCCGCACTTACATCTGACATGGAAGGAACTGAATCCTCTCACCATGACAGAATGGCCCACACTTACATCTGACATGGAAGGAACTAAATCCTCTCACCATGATAGAATGGCCCGCACTTACATCTGACATGGAAGGAACTGAATCCTCTCACTATGACAGAATGGCCTGCACTCACATCTGACCTAGAAGGAACCAAATCCTCCACCCTCATCAGAAAGGCCCCCATTCCCAGACTGAGCTACTTGGTAATGGACCAGGTGCCTCCACTCTCCCAGAGAGTGGTAGTTTCCCTTACATCTATCCTACTCGACAGAATGGCCAACACTCATATCTGACCTGGAAGGAACTGAATCCTCTCACCATGATAGAATGGCTCAGCCCTTACATCTGGCCTACTCATCATAATGTCTTTGTATCTTAGCACTCATATCTTACATGGAAGGAACTGAATCCTCTCACCATGACAGAATGGCTCAGCCCTTACATCTAACCTGCTCGTCAGAATGGCTTTGGGACTCATCACTTTCCCTTGGAGGAAATCTTGATCTGGAGAACACCAAACTTCTCCCTGAAGTACTCAAAATTCACTCTAGCCAATGGCTTCATCAACACATCAGCTATCTGTTCCATCATCCCAACATACTAGAGCTTCACTGCTCCTTTCTGCACCATATCCCTGATATAGTGATACTTGATCTCGATGTGCTTCGACTTGTCATGGAACACTGGATTCTCTGACAACTTCACACAACTCTGGTTGTCACAATGTATACAAGTAGCATCCATCTGGAGATCAAATAAATCAGACAGTAGCTTCCTCAGCCATACTGCCTCACAACTAGCTGAACAAGCTGCGACATACTCTACTTCAGCTGTACTCATTGCCACACAAGATTGCTTCCTTCTAAACCAAGAGACCATGCCTGATCCCATATTGAAGCAACACCCTGAAGTGCTCTTCCTATCCATGGCACTTCCTGCCCAATCTGAATCAACATAACCCTCTAGGTTAATCTTCTGATTCATATCGTACATGATCCCATAATCAACTGTACCCCTTAGGTACCTCAGAATATGCTTTCAAGCAATCAAGTGAACATTTCTCGGATCTATCAAGAACTGGCTCAAGGTGTTCACAGCAAGGCAAATGTCTGGTCTGGTGTTCGTCAGGTACATCAATGATCCAATCATCTGACGATACATCATAGCATCAACTGACTCTGAAGAAGCATCACTCAATAGCTTTAGCTTCGACGCCATAGGTGTGGCCATAGTCTTGCAGTCCATCATCCCAAACCTCTTCAGTATCTCTACTGCATACTTCCATTGTCCAAGGAAGATTCCATCTGCACTCTGCCACACCTCCATACCTAGAAAGTAATGCATCATACCCAAGTCCTTCATCTCGAACTCAGCAGCAAGCTTTCTCTTCATATCAGTAATCAACCCATCCATACCTGTCACGAATATATCATCTACATATAGTAGAAGTATCATTGGGTTGCCATATTCAACCTTGTAGTAAAGGTTGGAATCTGCTTTACTCTTGGTAAAGACCAAACTGGATAGAAAGCTATCAATTCTATCATACCATGTCCTGGGTGCTTGTTTCAAACCTTATAGGGCTTTCTTCAAACTGCATACATGAGACTCCCTGTCATGTGTCTCAAAACCGAGTCATTGTTCTGCATACACTTCCTCTTCCACTACACCATTCAAAAAAGCAGTCTTGACATCCATCTGGTGTATCTTCCATTTCATCACTGCAGCCAGAGCAAGTACTAATCTAATGGAAGTGTATCTGGATACATGTGCAAAGGTTTCTTCATAGTCTATTCCCTCTTTCTGAGAGAAACCTCGAGCTACAAATCTTGCCTTATATTTTTCAATGCTACCGTCTGCAGCATGTTTGATCTTCTAGATCTATTTGGAAGTTACAATTGACTTCCTGTCTGGTCTTGGGACAACATCCCAAACATCATTCTTCATGATCGATTGGTACTCTTCGATCATAGCATCCTTCCATTCTTTTCGTTCTACCGCTTCTTCATAACTGGAAGGTTCTTTATCAATGAAATCACATAGTAAAGCTACATACCCGGAACAAGATATGGTCCTCTTTCTTTCTCTGTGATTCTCTTATGGAGCCCCATATCTTTCCGCACCTTGGATAAGTTCTCGTACCCAAGCAGGTTTCCTCTTATGAGGATTCTTCTCCAGAGGTGGATCTACAGGTCTTTGTGGTTCTTCAAATTCTTGATCTTCTTCTCGAGTTTCTTCATTCATGGTTGTATCATGAATTATGGGTGCTTCTGCTTCTTTAGGTTCTTCAGCAGGTCTCTTTCTGGATTTGTTGTAAGTTGTGTCTTCATCAAATGTCACATCCCTGCTGATGTCAATCTTCTTGTATCCTGGAAAATATATTCTGTAAGCCTTCGAGCTTTCAGAGTATCCCACAAATATACCCTTCTTTCCTGAAGGATCTAATTTAGTCCTCTTCTCTTTTGGAATGTGGATGTACACAGGACAGCTGAATATTCTAAGATGGCTGACTTCTAGTTTCTTGCCGAAGAAGACTTCTTCAAGAGTCTTGTTCTCGAGTACTCTATGTGGAGTACGGTTCTGTACATACACCACTGTTCTGGCAGCTTCCGCCCAAAGATGCATAGGAAGGTCCTAATCATGAAGCATTGCTTTTGTAGCATCCATGATAGTTCTGTTCTTTCATTCTGCAATCCCATTCTGTTGTGGATTATAAGGAGTGGAAAACTCCCTCTTAATCCCTGATTCTTTGCATAGCTCTTTGAATTCATTTGAAGTGAATTCTCCACCATTATCTGATCGAATGGTCTTGATCTTCTTTTTAGTATGGTTCTCGATCAAGGCCTTGAATTCCTTGAACTTACTGAATACTTCGTCTTTTTTCTTCATGAAGTAAACCCACACTACAACAAAAACTAGATTTAGCGTCGAATTTAGCGCCGGATTTTAGTGTAATTTTTTCCTAATTGTGGTGAACAATCCGGCGCTAAACCAGGCGCTATTGTACATTTTCGTAAAACGCCGTCTATTGCATCTTTTTTTCCGTCCTTTTTAACATCCATTTTTGTGTCCATTTTTGCACCCAATTTTTTGCATCTAATGTTACGCCTTTATTTGCGCCCAATTTTTCAACTTCTATTGCATCTTTTTTTGCATCCTTTGTTACATCCTTGTTTGCACCCAATTTCACGCTCATTTTTTC
>LPNX010566115.1:244314-266803 GCA_001517045.1 Pseudotsuga menziesii | reverse complement strand
CTTTAGAAATACATTGCAATATCATTAGGGCATGGAGGAATCGAACCACCAATCTCCTGCTTGTAAAGCAGGTGCTCTTCCATTGAGCTAGCACCCTTTGAGAATCAGGAAGAGGAGCAATATTAACACATATATTTCATCATTTGTAATTCTAATAAAAGACAATAAGATCCAAAGACAAACATGCTTAAAATCCAATTTATTTTTCCAAACACACTAATAAGAAAAAAAATCTACCATGCTCAGGCAACAAAATATCCTAAACAATTACGCAATCTTATTGTCATGAAACTATTCAATATTGACATGCAACCATTCAATATCCCCCTACACCCATTTCATGGAAGGTCGCCCTTTAAGAGGATAAAATGATTTAGTTCACTAGTTTTCAAAAAGTGTTGCAATTCATTGGATATGCAATCATATTCCTCACACAAAAAAAAAATGAACACATCTTGTTTAACCAGGGCCAACATGTACAATGTTCTTAATGGGAAAATGGTTCATTAATTTGTGTTAATCTCTATATGAAGATTATTATATAAGAACAAAAAGTGGAGTTGGATGTGATGCATCTATGTTAATTGTTTAAGTATTATGGTAAAAGTATTTGTAGCATAAGCAAGGAGCCTCTTATGGACTCTCTTGCAACATTTGTGTTGCACCAAGTACTTGCATCACTCTAAAGAAAGGTCAAGGCATAGCATTCACTGTGATGTACAAGAATGCATGAAAAATGCCATAATTGGCCTCTCATAGCCCATCCTCACCCACAAATGTCAAAATGACAAGTTCTTGCCTTGCTTTCTCGAAGAATGAGAAGTTGCTCAAGAACAATGGATGGCAACCATTGTCATGAATGCTAAGCTAGCTAATGATGGATAGGAGTCCACTTTGAATGAAAACATAATTGATGTTCATGGATTTGTGTGATTGCCTCCTCTCATGTCATAATGGCAAAGCTTTAGGGTTGCTATATTTTGGGTGCTAAGTGACACTTATGGAAAATCACTAAATGTGAATTCCCAGCTGCCAATTTTGATAACTATTTTTATGCTCTTTAAGCAACTTGGATTAACATTTTAAATTTTATTAGGTTGTGACATAAGCTACACAACCCACTGTTTATGTATAAATGTGTAAAATGTACATTGATATTATTAATAGTTAAAAGAAACAATATACAAACAAACAAACTCATCATATCAAAATCACTCTAAATAAGAGCAACAATCAATAGCGCTCACCTTCCTTCACATGACAAATGGACTAACTTTGGAGAATTCTCTCAAAGTAATATTTATCCCATCATGCAATCATAACATAGCAATAATTATGTATTTTAACTCACTAAACACATAAGGGATGTCTTTTTCATAGGAGGGACTACCCACCTACTTTAAGCTTGGACTTCAATATTTGTCATGGTCAGTGATAGATGGTGATGGAATTTTTACCATGCTTGCTTTTATTTTCAACCATGACACTAAAATGGAAAGCATGAATGGCATATTTGGTTGGGTTGAAATAGAAGGAGAATTTGGTCTTCCAGGTGATTTAACAATTGATCAGAATGTTGTTGCGACTATCTATTTGTTGAAGGTAGCTCATTCACTTGATTTTCTAGAAGGATACATCGAGTGGTACTGCAATTCTTCATTGCTTTCAGATGATAGTGATGAGCTTAGGCAGCAAGAAAATGGCTTGGCTGTGGATTTTGTAAAAGGGTCCAAGGTTCAAGTGCATGTTGAGTGGCTGAAATTTTCATTAACTCACACTGATGATATGCTTCGTATAGATGTTGCAGAATTGTTGTTCTTAAATCCCAAGACACTACTACATTTCGACCAAAAATCCGACGGCCGTATTGTTGGATTTTCGACACTTCCCTGTCGCATGTACGACACTATGATTATTTTTAAGCGTCGGTGGATTTTTGTCGGTTATCCGACATCTTTCCAATCCGTCGGTTAAATGTAAATCGTCAGTTATCCGACATCTAATTCATATTAAACTTTAAACTTAGTTGTCGCTTAAACGACGATAATGAAAACGTAAGCGACGGTGGAGAAATTTTTTTTTTTAAAAACTACTCTTAGAGGCCGTCGCTTCTACAGTGAAACCCGTCACTTAACAGGCGGATTATAAAAACGTAAGCGTCGGTTAAGCGATGGTGACGAAATTTTTTAAAAAACATTTACACCTACAAGCATCGCTTAACCGACGGCTATAAATGTTTTAAAAAAAAATACAAATGCCAAATGTTTGTATAGATTGTGAAATTAGTGACAATAAAGCGAATGTTGCTAACAAAGTGCCCAGAAACAAATTTAAGGCTCTTACTAAAGGTTAGATATTACTTAGTATTTATATTATGCCAATAGACATAAATGGTTTTTCATTGATGCTTTCCAATGTAAAGATCTAGTGTGCAACTCATGTAGTCCATTTAGGCATCCTATCATGTTTGCAACTTCTCTCTTTTTTTTTAATTTCTTATTTTAGTTTTTAATTTAACCATCAACAATACAAAAGCAAACTAGAAATGAAGTGGCAATTATCTCTACAACGATGAAAGACATGCCAATTATCTAGAATGTGGCAATTATCTCTACAACGATGAAAGACATGCCAATTATCTAGAATCACTAAACAACATTATTGGAGTGGTGATGTTGCATCTAGGGGTAATGAGAAGAAGTGCCAAGTGAGTTTCTCCAAGATATGTATCTTGCTAAGCACTAAAAAAAGGTTAAGTACAAACTATTGTAACCATTGTTCTTATCATCACACTTTTTGTACATATAGTTATTCTCCACACCTTAGTATAAAAATAAAAACAAAACAATGACCTTCTAAGAAAACATGGCAACCTGATTAGCATGCAAGTCCAAAGCAAACTATCATTGAAGTGTAGAGACATAACCAATGTTTCACCAAATTTCCAGGATGGGGGGATGTGGGAATGGAGAAACACCCACGTCCAAAATTCTTAAAAAATATAAACATAAATATCTGAAAAACAATAGCTGAAATAAATATTCGCATTTGCTTTAGGGTTTTGATATTTTTATGTTCTTTTAAATTGACTTTTAAGGCCTTTGAGCAAAAATAGTGGAGCGTCCCACAAAAAAGGGAAACATCCCCCTGCATCTCACCAAGTTTCCCAACATGGGGGATGTAGGGAAACATTCCCCACCAAGTTTCCACATCCCAAAAACGTGGTAAGTGTGAGGGACACAGCCCCCTATTAGAGTACCACATCCCAATGTAACACTAGATGCAACTATATCCCAAAAACATGGTAAGTGTGAGGGACACAGCCCCCTATTAGAGTACCACATCCCAATGTAACACTAGATGCAACTATATTAAAATATAACAGATATCAAGAGAAGCATTTTCACTTTTGCATACCTCTTTTGACTTACGACAGCAGCTTTGCATATTGCTTGTTTGATCTGCAGGAGGCATGCAGAAACGATATCCATTGTTTATCCAAATTGGAATTGCTACAGAAAGGCATGCCACCATCAGCGGCACTGTCAATGCCAAGCCAAGAAGAATAGAAGATTTACTGCAGAGCAACAAAAAAAACAACGTTGGTATATGCTCAAAACCCACAATCAAATACATGTAATTTGTAACACTATGCAGCTTTTTTATTTCACAGTTACAATATACAACTAGGACAAAGAGCTCTTCACTTCACTATAATTATCCATAATATAAAGAGTTTTTTGTGAAAATCTGAACACTGCATTGGGTGATACCTGACAAGTAATTGATGCAGCCAAAACCATAGCCAAGTTAACTCTGAACTTATCTTGATTTCATTTAGCCTAAAATTTGTAAGCATGACTTTATATTGATTTCGTCCCAACCCCATCTGTCTTTTGAAATACCTCAATATATTTCCTAAGCAGATATATCCTAATGAATATTGATGTACCACACTATCAATGTACAAGATAAAACTATTATTATAAACAAATATTATATTTTTCCAATGTCAGTTTTCTAATTGAATAAGAATGTCAAGGAATGCTAATGTCATTATGTAAATGACATATTCAAGTATTGGGAAACGATGCCCCCCAAGAGAAATAGTCCATCCAAATTAATATTGTTTAAAAAAGGTAAAAAAGCAGAGTTAAAATTCCTGACAAATGGAATCATCTACACTGGCACAGAAATACTATAAGCCTTATTTTAAAAATCATCACATGAATTAGATAGATCACCTAAATTAGTAAATTCTACAGCCTACCTCTTACATTCAACCTAATAACATGTGTCTGAACTCCAACAAGAAAAACTTGAAAGAAAACATGTTTGACATCAAAGAAAACAACTAGGATATGCAACATTGGCAGAGGGAGATAAAAAGGTAACAAGTAACTTCACTCAACACTGCAGAAGATCAGAATTAGATGTGGACCGTGGCTACTCATTTTGAAAGGGGGTACAAGCCTCCTCAACAATGTGAAGGAAGAATATGAAAATGCATAAAAGGTCCCTATTGGGGCATCAAATGGGAGCTCAATGACCAAACCTTTCCAGAGCAGGAAAGCAGTAGACTTCTCGTAAAGAATCAGCAGTTGAAAACACAGGACAAGTTACGAAATATGTCATTTCATCGCACAAAACTAACTTGACATAAGACAGATTTTAGCCAAGAATGAGAAGAGTTGTGTATATTCATAACTTGGTAATAAAATTTAAAATGCTGTAAAAAATTGCCATCTGTCAGTCCCCTAGATTCATCACAAGAACTCATAGCAGAATTCCAAATCAAAATTTTGTCATAATATCTGGTTTCAAGTTAGGCTCTAAACACAGCGCAAAAAATTCCAAGAGAGCTACAAACTTTTTTACAAAATCACTTGGTCTTACGTTAAACTCTAGCTCTCCCTCAAATGAAACACATTACCATGAAATACCATAAACCAACTAGTAAACATTCCATAGAAAACTCATTGTTTTATGCATTCCCTTAGCATGTATGCATATTTATTGATTATGTATTTATGTGCATCTACATCACCTGGTTTATGATGGAGTTTGGGGACATAAAGTCCAGAAAAGATTCGACAGTGCAAAAAATGTGATAAATTCAAAAGTTATATAAGATAACTTTACTAATGTCCAATGAAAGACCATCAATAGGTCAAAGGAATTGCTAGGTACATCAGATTCAAAACGCAACTGGAAGTGCAAATGCAACTCCTATAAAAATCAGATGTATATGAAATCTAAAGACCTAAACTCAAAAGTTTAGCATCAAATAGTGAGATACAAAGCTGGGAACCACAAAGAATAAAGAATCCATGTCAACAGTTCAAGAAGCTGGAAGAATATGACTTCACTATAGATACCCAGGGAGGGTTCCCAAGGGATAGTTTAAAATTCAAATTTTCCATGCTTCAACAAATTTGTTCAAGACTATATAAAACAAAATTGTAATTTCATCAATAAAGTTCAACGAATATGGTGACTAAGGTATGAACCATGCTAAGGTCAATCAATGGAAAGGAAATGCAAACCAAAATATCTTCATAATAAGGAGATATGCTTAAAAAATCACTTATTCTTTCTTTAAGCTCAAGCTCAGTCTCAAATACACTGCATCACCAACAAAGACCATAATCCAACAAGTAAATATTCCATAACAAACTCATTAAACTATGCATTCTCTTAGTGTGTATGTATAATGTATTCATGTACATCAAATCCTTGGCACAAAAAGGCCACCAAAACAATCAGCGAAATCATTAATACTATATAATAATGAGATAATCTTGCTTATTAAAAATTAATTTTATCTTTCCTTTATATACAATAAATAATTATATGACATTGTTATGAAGGCTTGCACCGGGGAAGTGAAATCAGGGCACTACTAACACCCCCACAAGGATTCAAGGCTCCATTGACATGATCCTGCTTGAGCTTGGGCATGTGTATGTACCAGCGCTTGTCTCAACCACTTAGGTGAATGGATGCTCAGTAGCACATGAGACACTTCTACCAGATGACACATCTCACATCGAATAGTTGTCGGTCACTCATGTTCATGGATGCACGGTGCACCAGCACTTGTCACAAGACTCACAACCACTTAGATGAATGGATGCTCTCCAGCACATGAGACACTTCTACCAGATGATACATCTCACATCGAATAGTTGTGGCTCACTCATGTTCAACTCAAGCATTTCGATCAAAAGAAATTATATTCCTTTACATTAACTATAGCTTAGCCCATAATTTTAAGTTTTGGAGCAAAGTTACCCAACTAGACTCAATGGAACAGGATAGCAAGAGTTTGACTTGAACCAGGGTAAAAAAATACATTCATATGAACTCTTACAACATCCATATAATGCAAATTTTCAGACAAGGTGTTCAACACTTCTACCCACTAATGATCTTCTATAAGATTCAAGGTGCTTACCTGTGTCAAATGGCACATTGAAAGTTGAAACAACCCCCCAATGTCTGTACCCCATGTGCCAGACAGAGACACTGCAAGACACATGTCAAACACATGTCTAACATTGTGCCCTAGCTGTTACCCACATGTCCAACACATGTGGGCACAAAAAAAAGTCCCAGACTTCATAAAACCACAATGGAGCAGGACACATGTCAAACACATGTCTGACATTGTGTCCTAGCCGTTACCCGCATGTCCAATACATGTGGGCACAAAAAAAAGTCCCAGACTTCATAAAACCACGATTTTTATCTTTTTTCTTCATTTTGGCTGTTGTAAAAGAGAGCACGGGTTTTTTTTTGCAGGTGAAAGGAGAAAATAGGTTTGAAGATCACTCCATTGAATTCCATGTGATTTGAATGCAGCAAATTTGTCATTACAGCAAGGTTTTTGTAGAATCCTTCCACGGAAATCATGGCTCATGCATCAAAGGCAGCTGGTAAAGGTCAAAGAAAATGGAGGAATGTACAGGTTGGTTGCTAGTCCTGATTCTAGTTCTACTTCTAGTTCTAGAAGTGGTGATGAGCTTGATAATTGATCATGTTGATCAATGACATGTCTGCAGTATGATGTAGTGGCATCATAGCATGTTTTTTTTTGGAGTCTACAATCCATTTAAGCCTCATTGATTATGTATTTTGTATTGCGGTTTGGACAATACAATTCATGCTATTTTGATATATTCACCCTTGGATGGTATATACATGTGCATATTTTGAAGATTTTGTCTCTAATGCTTTGGAATCATGGATTAGAATCTTTAAAATTTAAATATTTTATGTATTTTTGAGTAAACTGAGTCATTAAATTCAGATTGGTAGAATCGTTACCGATTACTGATTCATTATGGATTCTGAGTTCAAATCCAAGTTGACCCTCGACCGATTCCAATTTTGAGTCTTAAAACGTTGCCTCCAAGTGCATCTATTTCTGCCATCATTACTGCTCCATCTGCTGCAAATAATGTTGTTGTTGCAAGGCAGCAAGCACAAGATATGAAATATCCACTTTTGATGATGGTTAACCTCTTGAGGGGTCATCCTCCACACCAACAGATGCAAATCTCAGATTGGGTATGGAGGGGGAGATTGGAGGAGATAGCAGTGGCAATGGCTATGATTCTGTTGATGCTGACACAAAGGACCTGAACTACTGACCAATGACAGCTATGAGATTCTTCCATCTATGGTTCTAGTTTCTACCCCTATTTTGCATTTGCCATTGGCATTCCCACCTATAGTATCAATGACTTAGTATCTACTATCTATGTAATACATTTTGATTTTGATTACATCAGATGACTTAATGAGAACACCACAGTTTATTGTTCTAAACATCTAGTTCTATTTTATGACATGCATAATTTGAATATTCTAGTTTCTTGTTTGTTTGATCTTGATTCTTCATTGATGTTACATGTATAAGGCAGTACCAGTAACTAGTTGTATTGATATATGACGTAGTACTAGTAACTAGTTGTATCGATATATGACATAGTACTCATAACTAGTTATCTCTGTGGCATGTGACTTAGGTGCTCACAATTCCTTTGAGAAAGTTTAGAAAAAACATAGAAGAGGATTTTATCATTGCTCGAAATAAATAAATCCAAGCCATATGGCTTTTTCAATGAACTTCTCAAGAGAAAGCCATGGATAGCAGAGCTGGTGGAATATTTTATATTTCTAGGTCTCATTGGATCTTTCTAAATTGAGTTTAAGAAGGTGTACAAAAAACACAACAGAGTTAAGGGTGGTATACAATGCAGCAGAGTTAAGGGTTTTTATCGATCCTTTTATCCTTTTATCCTTCTATTCTTTATATAATCTGCCCCACTAAAATGGCCATTAAAAAAGAAAAGGCTAGTTGCAGGGAGAGATTTGGAAGTTGAGGAAGTTTCTGCTTTACACTGCAAGCCATGGGAATATATTTTCAGATTTGGAAGAGAACAAACACACGAATTTTAAAAGAGAAATAGTTTGAAAAATAAATGAGAAGAAAAACTGACCATCTACAGGTGAAATCGGCTCCACGGGAGGCTCGTGCAAGGTTTTGGGATTCTCTCCTCTGTCAACCCTTTCTCTTCGCTCTCAAAGGCAGTTCTAGTAAGACCCAGATAAAAAGCACAATTAATAAATACAAATAGTCGGTAGTCAAGGAGTTATGGCAAAATGAGAAAGAATAACAAAGTCAGGCATACCCTAATGCGTTTAGTTGAGCTGACCTTCTCGAATCTGTCAACGAAATACTGGAAAGAGATGGAAGGCAGCAGGCGGGAGTGCCACTGAATGAACGCCTCAATCAGGTTACCCAGATCACTCACCTGCCAATGAAATGGAGACCAAAAGCAAATTCCTAAACCAATTAAAAAAAAGGGAGGAGAATGGACCTCGTGACCGGGGCCCTTGAGGTGAAGCATGTGGGGGATGTTCTCAAGGACATAACCGAGGCCATCGTTGGAGAGGAGGAGATCAGCAGTGAGCTTCGGACGGGTGCGAGGCGGTTTTTTCACCTTGGGAGCTTCGGTCGAGGGGGTCTCTTGCTGTTGCTGCTTTCCTCCTACTGCTGAGGAGGAGGAGGGGGGGAAATTGGGGGGCTTAGATGTAGTTGGAGCAAATGTGCAGTTCCAATACCAATGACCTGACCTTCCACACTTGCAACACCCTATTGGTGCCGCCACCGATGAGCCATTGTTAGTCTTCATCTTCTTCTTCATTTCAATTCCAATTCCGATTTCGTTCCCGGCTTCTCTGCTCTCACTCACTCACTCAGCCTCCAGATCAACCATTGGGTCTCCATTTCCATTTTCCCTCTTCTCTTTAAGCAGGAAACCTTTTGCCCCAAAATTATGATTATTAACCAAAAAAATACATAGTTATTTATAATAATAATAATATAAATAAGGGGCAAAACTCTTGGATTTTTATTGCATCTATTAAGGATTGCGTGAAATTGAATGTTAGAGAACCTTAAAAATGGTTGTAAAGCCTTATACTTTGCAGAATATGTATAGAAATATGATGGAAAATGTCTTTAGAATATGTATGTTTATAAAATATGTATGGGTATTTGTATGGAAAATGTTTATAGTGATGAGGGGCCAACATGTAGAAGGGAGGCCCCTCGTACGGAATTGGGTCAACTACATCTAATTCTGTTTCCTGCTTCTGCTTTACAGCCATGCCCTCGATTGAAACCCCGTCGAAATACCTAGTGCAAATGAACTCGAGGAAGGGACCTTCTCCTTTAGAAACAGAGACCGTTAAATTGACTCGGACTCTACCTGAATTAGTATCACTGCCACTGTTTTCTTCATCGTTATCGTCTCCAACGTCCCCGTACATAACTTCAACCTTTATCTCCTCGTTGCCATATTGCCTCCGAAGTGTAATCGTCTGAATTCCTGGCAAGTCTTCGATCTCGAAGGGTATGGTGCCCGCAGGTTTGACATCCTGGGAATATAATAAACACAAGGGAATCATGACCATGTGAAGCTTTTCATAGCAAGATTGCATATTCGTAGGGATTTTTCTTGGTTGAGCAAACACAGTATGTGGAAGGATGACAAATTATGGAGAGCATAATTTTTGCTCATTAGACAATATATTCACTGAAAACCTCTAAGAAGGTGGGCATGTCATTGAAATTGGACATGTCCAAAGTCTTTGCTAAAAATATATTTTCATTATATTCACTAGGTTTTGCTAACATTTTCTCAACATGTTGGATGAATTGTATCTTCTCTCTAATGTCCTATGTTTCCTTTCCCATATTGGTCAATGGATCTCCTTTGTAAACTTTCACTCCTTTGCAAGGTATAAAGCAAGGGGGTCCCCTATCCCATTTAATTTTTATCCTTATGGTTAAAGGATTAGGATGAAGAGACAAAGCTATTATGGTTCCAGACTACATTAAGGGCCTTCGAATTCATGGAAGTGATCTAGTTGCATATCATCTTCAATTTATGGATGACACAATTCTCATGGGTGTCCCCTCCATTCAATAAGAAAAACTATTAAAAATATCCTAAAATATTTTTTTGTGGATTTAGGCGCATTGATAAACAAAGGTAAGTATCAAATCTTGTTTTCCAATACTCCCCTCATTGTTCAACACAATATTTATCATATTCTCAACTTTGAGAGGATATCCCTTTAATCCAAATACATGGGTTCTCCACTAATCGATAATTATTTCTATAATATCTCTTGGGAGGAGCTTCTTTCCAGGTTGCCAGAAAGACTCTCAAGCTAGACATTCCTATCAGTTCCTATGTATATTCAAAATATATACATGCATTCACTTAGAGCCACCCTGAAATTGAAGGTTCGATTGTAGGGGCTAGTATTTGGTGGCATTGTTTACATAGTAAGGATTCCCTATGGGGTAATATTTGGAAGAAAAATTATGTGTCAAATGTGGTCAATTAGGAATTGATTTAGTTCATTGGAAGATGTAAAAATCTAACCTTGGAGAAAACAATGAAAAGAGGTTTTGAATGACCCTCCAGTTGTATCTTTGTCATAAATCAAAAGAAACCCTAGAACATATTTTAAAGCACTTATGTTTTTTCTCCACCCTATGGGAACCATATTCAAACAAACTAATTGAATTTGTGATAGTATAAATGATACGATGGAACACTAGCGAATGGTAGAATTCCAAAATTTCTTTCTCAACTGTGATTGGAAAATGGTCCAAAGGTTCATTCTTTAGGAAACATATAGCGAATGGAACAATAGAATCTTAAATGATTCCATAATGAGCAATGATTAGATATGGCATAGAATCAAGAGGGACATAATAGAGATGCTCCAGATCACCCAATGGATGGAGGAGGACTCAAAATTTTAGGAAAAAGAACAAATTAAACATTGAAAATCATGGTATAATCCATGTCCTACATGAACATTTCATTTACCTCTGTCCCAAGGCAAAAAATCCTATGGAGGATACGTCTCTCGGATTATCTTGGAATCCTATCAACACTTATTATATCCATAGATGGAGTAATAGTGTATTTGGATTTCAAGAAGTGTCGACGGTCATTCCCAACCCATCGCCATGTGTTTCAGTTCATGATTCAGTCCTACGAATGTGAAGGGAGTAGGCTCTTTCTATAGATTCCTTCCAACACTAGCACACATTAGTCAACAAACCACCACGTGAAGGAGAGAAATATTAGGATGGAGTGCTATCGGTTCAAGGTGATCGGAAAACCAAGTCCTAAATCATGTAAAAGGAAAAATATTTGGCAAGGAATAAATGAGTAGAGATTCCATGAAATACATTATATAATCATGAATTATATTGACTTACCAATGGATGATATTCATGCCCCCCCTCAACATGTCCATATTCCCTACAATGTTTTTTAGCTGTTGCGATCAGTAACCTTCTCTTATTAATTACTCAAACCCTAAGAACAAAGTACGAGCAAACCCAAGTATATGATGAGTCTTCTTTTCCACAAGGGTTAGAACCAAAGCTTGTCCATATCCTATTTAGTTATAAATTCATATAAATGCATCCAACATTATTATTAACATATCAATTAAGAAGGGGTTCTTATCGAATCCCCTTTTTAGTATTTATATGAGTAAGCATAACTAGTTCATACCTCTTATGGTTTCCATCAATACCCTTGATGTTACTTGACTTGTTGATGCTTTGCATGAGCTCACATAACTTCCTTATCAACCAAATAATAGGAAACCACTTTCCTTCATCGTTCCTCATAGGGTTTCTTAGGTACAACGTAAATTAATAAGATATATATCAATGAAATATCTTATTTAACTTTATAAATTGGTATTTTTGTTGCATTTAATATGAAATTGAAATTTTATTTCATTACTATCCACTAATTTTTTTATATATTCAAATATCAAATTAAAATCTACTCAAATAATTAATATAATATTAACAAATTATATAATTTTAAAGTGGCTAGTCCTTAAGCATATGATAATATATGTGATTCTAATCATGGTTATCCTTATCATAGAAATAATGTTAGATTATGTTGTCCCCTTTTAAGACTTAAAAATGCTTCATTTACATATGTAGAAACTTGATTCCTTATGATGCAAGTAATCATTAGAGTTTAAAACATAATATATTGAAATATACATATTTCTTAATTTTAGAATATAATTGTAAAAGTTGAATGTATATTTAATGGTTGTTTAAAGTTAAAAGCTTTATATGTAGGGATCAGATAATGATGCTATTGTCTCTTTGTAAATCTTAATTGATAATGGGTAGTATCTGTTTTATTATTTCAATCAAATAAACTTAATGTTTCGAATATATATTTTATATTTGAATGAAATTTGTTTTAGTTAACATAATAAAAAAGTCCAAACATATGTGCATATGTTTTAAAACTAGTTATTATAAAACTTTAATGGATTTTTGTAAAGATTTTTTTAAAAGATTTCAAAATTGGAATATTCATTAAAGATTTATGTCATTTTATGTGGTGTATTGAAGATATTTTAATTTGAGATCATTGTGAGTGAGTAACTCTAGACTATATATATATATATATAGAGAGAGAGAGAGAGAGAGAGAGGTATTATGGTCATATTCCAATGATCATTATATTAGTTTACATAGGGTTGCATTATGATTGTATTAAGGTTATTGTATATGATATATTATATAGATTTTGTTTATTTTATATTGTATTATAAGTTTTATTTTATATGTATGTTTTACAATATATGTTTGTTGGGACTATTTTGTTTATTTTTATGTTGTTTTGTGTTATATATATGGTTTATAATTTATATATTGTAAGTTTTGTAACTATATAGTATGTAATATATTAATATATTTTGTGGATTTGTAGATAGAGTTTTCTAAGCAAATGTACCTTGCAAGCGATATTTACCTCCATAGATGTCTAGACGTGATCCAATGTAGTAGATGTTTTCTATTTATGTCTATCATCGATATTAATTGATTAGTCTCGTATTGATATGTCATCAAACATATCTATAGCCTCCCCGAAAGAAGCATTATACTGTAGTAGTAGGTCTAACTTGGGTGGTCTAGATCTCACTTTATTAATCTTATAAGGTACACAAATGGCCAGGGATATTGAACGTATAAGCAATATGGTTAGCATGTTCTTGTACTTATCCTGCACAAATTAACTTATGGGTTATGTTAATTAAAGGATTAATTCATCAAAATCCCTTTGTGACACAAATCCATCTACAAAGTTACAATTTACTAAATTTTAACACCGCAAATGGATCTAGAGAGAATCTATATGTAGTGTCAAAATTTAGTAAATTGTAACACTTCATCGCCAAAATTGCAATTTTCCATTGTTGGAGTGGCAATTAAAAAAAACTAACATAAATGACTAGTTTATATTCTTCTAGTTAGTCATTTTTTATGCCGTGACTAAATTAGTCGTTTATGTTAGTCATTTTTAACTCTGTCATTTATTATCTAGTCATGTTTGTTAACTGGTGACTAAATTAGTCATTAATTTTAGTCGTTTATGGTTGGGTCAATCAAAATTGCTCATATTTAGTAGTAAATCACTTAAAAAACCTGTGGAGACTAGAATTTTTAGTCACGTAGTACATAATTCCTCATTTTGTACTAGTGTATTTACATATTTTACCATTATTAAGGTGAAAGAAGTTTATATATCACAAGGGTGTTTATAAAATATTTACCTATATTATAAATTCGGTTAAGTATTATATTTACATTTATTACAAGTATAGTATGGATGGACTATGAATGTATGGATTTTAACATAATTCCCTAAAATGAAGCATGTTTTGTTGGGAGAAAGAAAATTGGAACAATTTCAATATTATGTTTCCCTTGTGGTTTGAATTTTGTACTTTGGTCGGGTGTTTTAGAATAATCCCACTTGTTATGCATGCTGTAAATGGTAAACATATACCATTTGCTTTAAATGATGATGATGATGAACTAGATGACAATGACATTGATGATGTTTTTAATGAAGACAATGATGGAAATGATGATGATGATGATGATCACCATCATCATCTTTGTCATTGTCATCATGATTATCACAATAGTCATCATCATCGGCATAATCATCATCATCACCATTTTCCTTGACATCATCATCATGATTATTGACATTTTCATCAGTTATTCATCATTACCTTTGGCATAAGAAATAACATCTACCCAAAATATGTGATTAGTGGAAAAGGGTCATGGAGGACACACATGATTTATGCATGACAAATAACAACTTATTTTTTAAGATGATCAACATCATCACTCTAATTGTACTCATCATCATTGTCATTGTCATCATCACCATCATCACCATTCATTGCATTGCCATCATAATCATCGGCAATGTCGTCATTGCCATTATCCTCATCATCATCATCATCATCATCATAATCGTCATCATCATCATCATTGTCATCATTCTCTTCATTATCAACAACATTATCATCATCATCATAACCATCCTCAATATCATAATCGTTATCCTCATTTTCATCTTCAACATCTGGGTGTAAAACTGGATGCAAAAGTGGATAAAAACATGGATGCAAAAAATGATGCAAACATGGATGCAACAAAAGTAGGCACAAAAGTGGGCGCATAATGGGGTGCACCAAAAATGGATGCAAAAGGTGATGCAAAAGTGGATGCAAAAAATGATGCAATCATAGAAGCAAAACATGATGAAAAAAGTGGCGCAAAAGTGGATACAACCATGGATGTAAAATTGGATACAAAATTGGATGTGAAAGTGGATGTAACAAAAGTAGATGCAAAACTAGATGCAAAAGTAGTCACAACACCCAATGCAAAACCCGATGCAAAAATGGATGCTATAACTGATGTAAAATTAGATGCAAAAAAAGATGCAAACGTAGATGCAAAAGTTGAAGCAAAAGTGGGTGTAAAAGTAAGCGCAAAATTGGGTATGAATTGGGATGCGAAAAAAGTGGATGCAAACGTGGATGCAATATTAGATGCAAAAAAAGACGTAAACATGGATGCAAAATGGGATGCAAAAAGGGATGAAAACGTGGGTGCAAAAGTGGACGAAAAAATGGATGCAAAAGTGGATGCAAAAATGGTTGAAACAAAACGAGATGCAAAACTAGACTCAAAATAGGTTGTAAACTTTGATGCAAAACTTGGTGCACGAAGGGATGCAAAAAAAGAAGCAGAAGTGGATGCAAAAGTGGATGTAAAAAATGATGCAAAAGTGGATGAAAACAAGGGCGTAAAAGTTGAGGCAAACATGAGCATAAAAGGGGTCGCAACAAGAGTAGATGTACAAACTAGGCGCAAAATTAGGTGCAAAACTAGGCTCAAAATCTGTCGCAAAACCTAATGCAAAACCTGGAGCATAACTAGGTGCAAAACCTGGTGCAAATTACGCCGCAATTTGCACCAGATTTAGAAAAAGGACGCAACAAACGCCTAAAATAGCACCAACCCGTGAAATTGTGCCATTTTGTCCAAAAAATGAAGAAAAATACACTGAAAGATAGTCTAGACGCAAAAAAGGATGCAAAAAGAGATGCTAAATCCAGTTTTTGTTGTAGTGCCATGTCTTCCTAGAAAAGTCATCAATAAAAGATGTTAGAAAATAGGACCACAGAGCAATAACAGATATACAGTTAAATTAATAAACAAGATGCAAAACACATTAAAACATTACAGAGAGACACAAATATAACATTGTTCACCCAAATGATGGGCTATGTCCACAAATAAATTTGCCAGTCCTTTTATTATAGTCTAGGAAGATGAAGGGATACACCCTGCAGCAAAACCGATGTACTTCCTCTTCACTCTCTCACAGTCTCTCTTCCAGTACAATACAATACCATAAACAGTCAATTTACAATGCTTTCTTTTATAGGGGAAATACAATGGGAAAATTCTAGGGTTAACCCAATACCATGGGTCCGCAATACTGTTGGCCAACACACATCCCAAAAAATAATTTCGGGGCTCCGCCCCCGAACCCCAAGGCAGGGGGAACGAGTGTACAGTACTCTTAGGTTACAATCACAACTGAATAATATCTCTGGATCTGGAAGATTAGGCTCCACAACCAACAATCTCCCACTTGGAGACTAATCACAGCAACTCCACCACTACTACACTTGCTGGACTATGTTCTGGACCTTGGACTTGGAAAATTTCTTCTTTTCACCTTCATGCTTTAAGGCCAATAGAAACCGAGCAAGAACTCAATTTCTCTCTGGTTACTCCCTTTGTCAACATGTCTGCAGGATTCTGGCTAGTGTGAATCTTTTCCAGTTTTAAAAGTTCTTCATCTAGAACGGATCTTATGAAGTGGTATTTGAGCTGTATATGTTTATTCCTCGAATGAAAGCTTGAGTTCTTTGCAATATGAATGGCACTCTGGTTGTCACTGTACATCCTACTGTTCTCCTATTTCTTACCCAATTCTTCCATGAACCTATGCAACCAAATCATCTCCTTACTAGCCTCTATAGCAGCAACATACTCTGCTTCCATTGTTGAAAGTGCAATAACCTGTTGCAGTTTTGAAATCCAACTTACTACTGTTCCACCTACAGTGAACACATACCCTGTGGTGCTCCTCCTATTGTCTTTATCACCAGCCATATCTGCATCAACATACCCTGTAGAACAGTGTCTGAAAATCCAAAACATAATTCATGAGAAGTGGTACCTCTCAAATACCTAAGAATCCACTGTACTGCTTTCCAATGCTCTTTATCTGGATTATTCATATACCTGCTCACAACTCCCACTGCATGTGCAATATCTGGTCTTGTGCACACCATGGCATACATCAAGATCCCAACTGCTGATGAATAGGGAATCTTGGACATGTAATCTATCTCTTCCTGTGTCTCTGGACACATATCCTTGCTTAGTTTGAAATGGCTTGCCAAAGGAGTGCTGACTGGTTTTGCATTTTGCATTCTAAACCTCTGCAACACCTTTTCTATGTACTCACCTTGAGACAATGTCAATTTGCGATTTTTCCTGTCTCTTATTATTCTCATACCAAGGATTTTCTTTGCAGTACGAAAATCCTTCATCGCAAATGATTTAGCTAGTTTTCTTTTGAGCACATTTATATCCTGCATGTTAGACCCTGCAACAAGCATGTCGTCCACATACAATAACAAGATAATATATCTTCCATTATCTAGCCTCTTGAAATAAACACAGTGGTCAGAATGACATCTATCATAACCTTGTTCTATCATAAACTTATCAAATTTTAAATACTACTGCCTTAGAGCTTGCTTCAGGCCATACAAGCTCTTCTTCAACCTGCAAACCAAATCCAACTTCCCTTTTACCTCATACCCTTATGGCTGCTGCATATAAATATCTTCCTCCAAATCCCCATGGAGAAAGGCCGTTTTTACATCTAATTCTTCAAGATGCAAATCTTCTACCGCCACTAGACTTAAAATAGTTCTAATTGAAGTCATTTTAACAACAGGAGAAAATATTTCATCAAAGTCTATACCTTTATTTTGTGCAAACCCCTTTACAACAAGTCTAGCCTTGTACCGCTTCTTTTCTCCATCTTCTTCCTTCAACCTGTAAACCCATTTATTCTACAATACCCTTTTTTCTGCAAGCAACTTAACCAGATCCCAAGTCTGGTTTCTTACCAATGATTCCATCTCCTCATCCATGCCTTGCTCCCACTTCTATCTATTTTCTACCTGCATTGCTTCTTCAAAATATTCTGGTTCACCAAAATCAATCATCAATAAATAATACAGTGAAGGAGAGAATCGATCAGGGGGTCTACTTAACCTGGTAGACTTTCTTACAGTTGTAGGAGTTTCAAGTACCTGATGTTGCTCTTGATTTTTTGGTGCTTTTGGAACTTCATTTTATTTGATTTCATCAAGCACGGTGTACTCTATGTTTTCCTTTTCTTCTTTCTTTCCCTGCAACTGATCTTTGTACATGACATTTTCATTGAATACTACATCTCTACTACTAATGATTTTGTGATTTTTAAGATCCCATAAGCAATAACCAAAATCATCAACCCCATATCCAATAAAGGTACATTTCTTCGATTTAGCCTCAAGCTTTGTTCTATCATCTTTATCAATATGGACAAATGCTTCACAACCAAAAGTTCTCATAAATGAGTATTTAAAATGTTTACCTGTCCATGCCTCCTCTGGAATGCCACCATCCAAAGCACTTGAAGGCCCTCTGTTTATTAAATAAACAGCAGTGTTTACAGCATCAGCCCAAAACTGTAAGGGAAACCCTGCATGCAATCTCATACACCTTGCACGCTCCATGATCGTTCTGTTCATCCTTTCTGACACACCATTTTCTTGGGGTGTTCCAGGGACTGTCTTCTCTCTGTGAATCCCATTGTGTGAACAGTAACTATCAAACTCCTTGCTGTAGTACTCGTCTCCATTATCAAATCTGATACATTTCAACCTTTTTCCTATCTCATTCTCATCCAAAGCTTTCCACTTCTTAAAAGTATCAAACACATCATATTTCTGTCTAATGCAATAAACCCAAGTTTTTCTAGTTGCATCATCAATAAAAGTAACATAATAACTAGAGCCACCTAGAGATTGTACCTGAGCTGGTCCCCATACATCTGTATGGACAAGCTCTAACTTTTCACTCTTCTTTTTTTCCCAACCCTGAGAAATCTAACTCTCTTCTGTTTTCTATAAACACATTTCTCACAAAATTCCAAAATTACCTGCTTCAGATCTAGAAGCAGTTTCCTTGAGTGGAGAATCTGCATCCCCTTCTCACTCATGTGGCCAAGCCTGTGATGCCACAACGCTGCACCTGTTTTTGTGGAAGCTACAGAAATAGAACAATCAGTATTATGAGGACATAAATATAACGTACCTATCCTATCTCCTTTTGCAATTACCATTGATCCTTTAGTGACCTTCCACCATGTTTCTCCAAACGTAAACAAACAGTCGCCATCTCCCAACTATCCTATTGAGATCAGATTTCTTTTCATAGCAGGAATGTGCCTTACATCCTTTAGCAACCAGTCATTTCTATTATTTAGCTTAATCCATACCTTACCCTTTCCAACAATTTTACATGGTTCATCATCCCCCAATAACACATGCCTAAAATCACCTTGAACATAATCATAAAAGAATTTCCTATGGGGTGTAGCATGACATGAAGCCCCTGAATCTACTACCCAGTAATCACTAGTATTATCTAATGCAAGAATCAAAGCATCGTGTAACACATCACCTGCTACATTAGCTTCCTAGGTAGTCTCTTGCTGCCTCTCACCTTTCTTCTTTGGTGCTCTGCAGTCTTTCTTTAGGTGTCCTTTCTTACCACAGTTCTAGCACTCTATTTTTCCAAATCTAAACTTGGATCTTCCCTTTTTAGACTTGCCGTGATTTCCTGGGCTCCTTCCTCTCTCATTTTGTCTCCCTCTTCTCTCCATGGTCAATGCATTACTTGATGTCTCACCTATGATTTTTCTTCGCATTTCCTCGCTAAGAATAACACCAACAACATCATCAAACTTAAGAGTGTTTGAACTAGGGACAGAGTTACTTAAAGCCATGACCAAGCTATTCCAGCTTTCTGGCAATGAGCACAAGATTAGAAGAGCCCTAACCTCATCATCAAAGTTCACTTTTACAGAAATTAACTGACTGGTAAGTGTATTAAAATCATTTAAATGGTCAGCAATAGATCCACCTTCCGACATCTTCATATTAAATAAACGCTTCATTAAAAATACCTTGTTAGAAGTCGAGGGTTTTTCGTAGAGGTTACTCAATGCGCTCATCACACCCTCTGTTGTTTTTTCTTTCGAAATATTGAAGGCCACCAATGAAGCTAGGCATAGCCGTATTGTTCCTAGTGCCTTTCTATTAAGAACCTCCCATTCTTCATCCTTCATAGCCGTCAGCTATTTTGCTTTTCCACCCAATGGCAGATACAGATACTTCTGGTATAGATAGTCCTCCATTTGCATCTTCCATAACTGATAGTTTTGGCCGTTAAATTTCTCGACCCTAAACTTTCCTTCTTCCGTCATTGCTCCCACTCGAACCAGGAACCCTTCTTTCCTGCAAGTTTACCAACCAAATAGACCTTTTGGCTCTGATACCAATTGTTAGAAAACAGGACCATAGAGCAATAACAGATATACAGTTAAATTAATAAACAAGATGCAAAACACATTAAAACATTACAGAGAGACACATATATAACGTGGTTCACCCAAACGATGGGCTACGTCCACAAAGAAATTTGCCAGTCCTTTTATTACAGTCCAGAAAGATGAAGGGATACACCCTGCAGCAAAACCGCTGCACTTCCTCTTCATGCTCTCACAGTCTCTCTTCCAGTACAATACAATACCATACACAGTCGATTTACAATGCTTTCTTTTATAGGGGAAATACAATGGGAAAATTCTAGGTTTAACCCAATACCATGGGTCCGCAATACTGTTGGCCAACACACATCCCAAAAAAAAAAATTGGGGGCTCTACCCCTGAACCCCAAGGCAGGGGGAACAAGTGTACAGTACTCTTGGGTTACGATCACAACTGAATAATATCTCTAGATCTGGAAGATTAGGCTCCACAACCAACAAAAGAAACATAATATGCATACCTACTTAGAGAGTTTGATGACATAGGACCGCATACATTGGAGTGGATGATTTCCAAGATTCCTTTTGCTTTGCTTTCGCTGCTTGGAAATGTCTTCTTTGTATTCTTTCCTTTCACACATCCTTTGCAAACCCCATCATGTTTTGCTTGGATTTCTAGAAGACCTTCGACAGCTTTGCTTGCAATAGGCAGTGCTCTGTAATGCACATGTGCAAGCCTTCTATGCCAAACTTCACTTGGTTCTACTGTGTCATGGACCAAGGCTTGTTCTGGATGGCCCTTTAATTTGTACAATCCTCCTTCTTGTTCTCCAATCACTACCGCATCATCGATAGTCTTTCCTTTTGGCCACGTGATGACTTGACCATCTATGAATGCAACCTACATTCCTTTTGCATCTAATGCTGATATGGAGAGAAGGTTCTTCTTGAGTACTGGCACAAACAATACTTCTTTCATTGTTAGAGACTTTCTAGAGTCTAATTTATAGGAATATTCCCCACTACCTTTTATTGGATATTGGTAGTCATCTCCTAGCTTTACCTTGTGAGGCGATTCGTGTTCTGATAGTCTCACAAAGGATTCCTTGAATCCAGTCATATGTTTGGAATCCCCACTATCTATAAGCCAATCATCACTTCCATGAGTAATTTTACCTATGAGAGCGGATATCAGGACATATTCATCCTCGCTTGAAGAATCTTCACTTTCATATCTGGATCTCCTCTTGGATGGTTCATCATCCTCTTCAGCATGAGCATGATGTCTTCTTTTGTTTCTCTTCTTTACTATCTTTTGTTTGTTAGGAAAATTCCTTGCATAGTGTCCTCCTTCATCATATGTATAGCATATGATCCTAGATACATCTTTTCTAGTGTTATCTTTGTGAGAGTGCTTACCTCTGGAACTATGAGGTCTTCTTTTGCTTGACTTGGAGTGAGACTTGGAGTGTACCATGAGAGATTGGTCTTCACTTCCCATCTTCTCTTCTCGAGCTGGTATCTGAGCTTCTTCTTGAGAGCACTCTTCCCATAGTTTGCTAAACTTGACTAACTTCTTTCTAGCACAGATTCCTTGGATGAAAGAATCCCATGACCTAGGAAGGCCATTCAATTTAGTCATTACAATCTCTGCATTTTCCCAATGATTCTCCTGACCCAAAAGAAGACCCACCGTGAATTGCTCAGGAAGACCTCAAACCTCAACCTATTCCCTATCAAGCCCATCCATAAGCAAGATCCGAAGCTTCAATGAATTCTGGAGGCTTGATCACCAGATCAAGGGAAAAGGCACAAACTGAAGAAATGTTAGAGAGTAAAGATGAAGA
>LPNX010566115.1:204709-226993 GCA_001517045.1 Pseudotsuga menziesii | reverse complement strand
ATACAACAGAAAAATTTTAAAATATATATATTGTGTTTCAATGCGTTCTAAGAATTCAGATGCACTAGTGTGCCTAATTACACAAAGAGCACCACCCCCAAGAATATTAAAAATTGCATCAATATCTATCTACTATCCAATATGGCAGATAATTTTTCTTCCAAATATTTTTGCGGAAGTTATAACATGGTGTGTACATGTATTTGCAGCACCAACGTGTTTGTTTAGTTAGAACACGCCAATGCAGTTGTATTATTATTGCATATTGTTACACATAAAACTCGTTATCATCATGTGACGAGGTCCCAAACATCAACAATTGCCCTAAAATCCCAAATTGTGAAGTTGAGTACTAGCCCAGACTCCAATTTTACATATGAAAGTCCACCACCGCCTTTTCCCTTAATGCAAGGGGTGTTACCTTCTTTAGTAACACCTATTATCTCTTGACAATAAGTGGTGCCACTGCTTTCTCCCTTTAATCAAGGAGAGGTTCCACCCTGGTAACGCTCTGTCACAGTGTAAGAGAAGTAGTGCCCGAGGTTAAAAGTGAAAAAAAAAAGATTCCACGAATCTTCTCAAAGGAAGACTTTGTGGCACCCTCATCCCTACTCCTGAGGACCACTTGGACTCAAGATCCATCCTTTTGGGATCTCCCTTCCACCTCACCCACCATTTACTCAACCATCCTGATCCTCCCAAGTCCTATAAAACCAAGCTCATACCCTGTGGTTGAGAGGAGAGAAAAGTTATGTTGTTGAATTGAGATTCTGGCCTAATCCAAGGTGAACATAGAAGGAGCTTCATAAGCTTTCATATATCCATGCTCTTCTTTCTATGCACTCTTGTCTCGTCAAAAGAAAAAATATATTATAGTTTTAAGTTAGATCTTTTCATTTTTTGAAGAAAATTGAAAAAGTGTTTAGTGTGCCTTTTAGTTGCTATTGTCTTTCTTTTTAGGAAAAGAGATCTCGCTTTGTTCTTGTTTTCAAAGATCAGTTTATAAGTGTGTTGCTTGTTTGTATTTTCGGAAAGAAAAGTTCAATGTATTTGTGTGGGAAAAAATTTGTTACTTTTTGAAACATAATTGAAACACTCTCTCCTTCCCATAAGTAGGGCATACATTGAATGATAAAGTGAAATATTTGCACATTCATACTGCACGGTTTTACATTTATGTACACACTCCATGCATTCACCTAACCATTCAACATAAAATTAATGGTAGCTACAGGTTAAAATTTTCTAGTAACTTGAGTGATATGGTAGGATGTGTTCTAACCTCGTTCAGCATAGGAGCTATCATTTATTTCTTGCACTACATCCCAGGGATCGTGTGGTTCTTCCACGTATCGTTGGTATATCGAACGACCTTTCACATACCCTTAAGGTAAATCGAAAGGTAATTCACGTACTCAATTGTATATCGGAAGGACCCTTTCGAACGGTTGTGCATTAGACAGCACTACTACATAATTGAGCTCCCACGTACCTTGCGTATATTAAGAAACCCTTCTAGGATTCCCTAAACTATTGGAGAAAAGCCCTTTTAGTTGTCTTGTCAGTGCAATACACCGATAACGTCACTCGAGAAGACTACTACACATGTACCATCTAGGTAATCGAGTATTTAGGCAAGGGACGGTCCCAATCCTCCTTATCGAGCTTTATTGTTGGACCCTGCAGTATATAGCAAGTTGTAAAGACTTGATAATCCTAGTGAGGAAATAACTTTTATCAGCCCCTCTTGTCACTTAAGTCTGCTTGTGGCCTTTAGCTTGTGTAGGAGAATTTTTGTGTCTTTTTTCTAGTATTCAAACCCTAGGTTAGGATTTTAGTGACCACCAATCTGGTTGAGTCTTTGATACTATCTAGAAGAGTGCAAGGCTTACCACCTGACCTTCCTCATGTTACAAGAGAAAGAACAATGGAAGCCACTGACCAAGGAAATGCAGTTGATTCTCATGTGGAAGAGAATCTAGTTGTGGAAGTGGGGGAATAATTCACTACATACGACAACCCCTTGGTCAAATAGCCTCCTATGGCTGATACCACCTTCCACTTTCCAATGGAAGGTCATGTCAATTCGTCAAATTGGGTTGATCTCCCATCAGATAACACTGAAGGGACATATTATGGCCCTAATGCTCTTTTCTGGAGAACATCTATGGGTCAAGCAATTTTCGAATTTGGGGTTACTAGACCATCATTTTTAACCCTTCCCCGAGTCAGGAGATGTATACAAGGAGGATGGGCCATTTACAAAATTTTCAAGAACGCCTTGCGAACGTCATTGCTTCGCCTCTTCCTCATAAAGAACCCATGTCGGCTCTTTTACCCCATCTTCAGAATTAGACCCTTCTGGATATCATTCACTCTTAACATCTCAAGCTACTCAGAGTTTGCAAGCACCGACTCAAGGTGTTATCTCCCAAAATAAATTTATTTTGATAGTATGAAGAATTCGAGTCATGTCATGAAAGATTTAAAGATGACTAACAAATTGAAAGTCTTTGTTTGTGCTATGGTTGAAGAAATTGGAAGTTTTAGCTTTCGGTGGCTAAGGCGAGGTTCTTAATAGCTCATTAGCCATCGAAAGGCTTTGTTTTGGCAGCTAATAGTTTAACGCAGGATAAAGGTTAACCACTGAAAGTGGGCCTGATCGAGTAAATGGTAAAAGCACTTTTGGTGGCTTAGGAGAGATTTAAAAAAACTCATTAGCCACTGAAAATTGTTGCTTTCGGCAGCATAGTGAACAGTTGAAGCAGGGCGTTAACCACCAAAAGCATGCAAAGAGGTGTTGGGGAAAAAATGGTTTCGATGGCTTAGGTGAAAGCTCTAACGTCTCATTAGCCACCGAAAGGATGGGTTTTCGGTGGTTAAAAGGGATATTTGGAGAGACCACTATCTGCAGAAAGCTAAGTTTCACTACAACATTGGGAAAATGGTTTCGGTGGCTTGGGAGAAAGGGTTAGCATTTCATTATCCACCAAAAGCCATGTTTTCAGCAGCTAGCAAACAAATTCCTAAAGGCTGCTAACCATCGAAAAGGTAAAAGAGAGAAACGGTTATAAATCTATCAAATCAGAACCTGTCAGCAAAGCAGCAATCATTAAAGGGCATGATAAACCACCGAAAGGATAGGAGGCTGCATAAATACATGAGGAAATGAGTAAGGAGGTCGTTATTGAAACTGATAAGGACTGATGTGATGAAACCCTCCTTCTCCCTCCATCTGTCCACAGAACTGCAGAAAATCCCACTGAGTATCCAGGGTTGATTTTAACATGATTATTGGGCAAGGGGTCTCAAAAAGATCAACTGAATCCATCACCCTCTGACCTAAGTATCAATCATGAAGTTGAAATCCCTCATAATCATTGCAAACCTTCAGTACACTCCACCCTCGACTTTAGCATTTCTCTCCACCAAAAAGCCATCTCTGAGAAGCAGCCTGCTAAAACACTATCCTACAGAATTTGAATTTATTGTTGCAAGTACCCAAGAGTGGCATTCAGCAAGATGAAGAAGGGAGGACCTGCTCTCAGGCAGGAGTTGGGAGACATCAGCTACATGGAGGCACATCCAGAGGTTTGTCAATTTTTTAAGGATGCTGGCTGCTATAGGTTTTGTGAGAATATTCAAGGTTCACACCAATAGGTGGCTGAGGCATTTTCCCTCTCTTTCGATGGCTCCAACACAGTCATAAGCAAAGAAGAATTCTTGATAGATGAAACCCTAATTACTGAAGTGAATGAACTCCCTAACATAGGAGAGAAGTGGTTTAAGACCACCATACCAAAGGATGTAGAGTTCAGATCTTACCTAAAGCCTAAGCATAGGGAGATGGTGTGGAAGAAAAGTGTACCATCCTCCTAGCTAGAAGAGAGGTGGCAAAAACTGTTGAAGGCCATTGAAGTCTACATAACATGTGAAGGGAGATACAACAGAGCTATGATTTACCATTTTAAATTGATGAACCACTTCATAGGGAGAAGCCCATTGAATTTGCCTTTTTACTTACACAGGAGTTTGGCAAAGATGGCACACCAGGTGAAAGCCCAACCAACCAAGATTGCTGGAAGATTGTCTCATCATGGTCTTATCCAAATTCTGATCCAATAATTGTTGAAGAGGAGGAATATGGCATGGCCTTATTTCTTATTTTGGAATGGTTTTGAAACAGGCCTTCAGCCAAAAGAAAAGGGGAAGTCTCCTGCTAAAAAGTTTAGCACACCAAGAAGTGGGAAAAGGAAGAGAAGGGCTATATCCCCAGCAGTAGCAGAACAGACTCCTTCCCCTTTCAAAGCCAAGAAGGTCAAAAGAAACTTGGATTTCAGTGAAAGGGGCCAGGAAGTTACAACACATAGTGAGAACATTTTGAACCTACCCTACTCAGATTCAGAAGAGGAACAAGAGGAAGGTGTAGACCTAGCATTGCAGGTTGTAGCAGAAACTAAAAAACTTCCATCCCCTACACCAAGAGAGCAAGATGAACCAGCAGAGAAGGTTTCCTCTAGCAATCCCAAGACACAAAGGGTAAATCAGTTGCTGAGGCAAGTGTATGAGATGGAAATTTTGGAAAGAGAGATAAAGAAGAACAATGCTATATTGACCAAGAGGAACAAGCAATTGCATAATTCTTTCCTAGAGATGAGAAGAAGATACATCTTGCTCAAAAGAAGAAATCTAAGATTCATGAAGGACAACACTAGGCTGTATAGAATGATTAGGCTTCAGAGACTGCAGCTGAAGGAGGCCAAGAAAAACCCTAGCACCCACCTCACATTAGAAACCCTAGCTGAAGCTGCAGTAAGCCTTTAGCCTCCAAAAGCAAGCCAGGTTGTTGTTAACCTTCCTAACATAGAGCCTGTTGAAGAAGAAAGCTAAGTAGACAAACTTAAAAGAACAATTTTAGAGGTGGCTTAAGAATTTTTGAAGAACAGGGCTTTCGATGGCTTAGGCGGATGGTGAGGCAGTTCATTAGCCACTGAAATCATCGCTTTCAGCAGCTAACAGTTTCGATATTTTGGCCTCTTAACCACTGAAAGCAGACAAAGGCATAATATCAAATTTTGACATGCAAGACCAGTTTTGGGTGAACATGGATAGCTCAGGGATAAAGTATAAAGATGAAGGACGCTGAAGAAAACATCAAGGAAGGTATGCTTCAGTTTTGCTATGACATAATAGAAGAAAAGGTCACCAACACTCAACTGTCAAAGTGAAATAGTGACTTAACTAGCAAAGGACTAGTGGCAGTGATTTCCAGTACTTACTTCAGTTATCAGAAGGTTCAAACAGTGAACGAATTCTACAGTTAGTTAGACTAGTAGTTAATTAGGGTTTTTTGACCTAATTATGCAAAAAACAATTATTTTGTTTATTTTTAGTAAATCAAATCCTTTTTTTCAAGATCTGAATATTTTTGTAAAGGATATAAATCTTAAGACTTATTTTATTGAAAGGGTTTGACTTCGGGGACCTGTATACCAATTCTATTGTCAAGCTTCTCATATTGCTCATGACCTGATATAAGCTCTTTTGTTATCATATGTTCAGATTCCATTTTCTGTCTATTATGTGCTTATGCTTGAATGTGTTACTCAAATTTTATTCAGTTTAACTGATGTCCTATAGCTGTCATCCTATTGGCATATTGATTATTTAAATTATAAGTGTTTTCCTTGTCATGATTAAGCCATTTATATATATAGGTTTTATGTATGAATATACTAGCATGATAAGTTCACCATCTCTGCACCATATTGTCAACCTCTGAACTGTGGTAATTAGAAGCCTTATCCCTAATTGAGTTTCATGCATGTTTTGAGAGTGGGAGGTATTATAGGTCACCTGACTTGATCCATTTAGAAAACCCTAAAAACATTTAAGTTACCAGGAATCCTCGAGCTGCAACCTAGAGGAATTTCCTAGAGTGATAACAAATTGGCGTCGTTGCCAGGGAGAGGAGACTGAGGCTCAGCTTCCCTAGGAGACGACATAGATCCTTGCTTTGATGATAGACAAAGATTGGACACTATTCTAGTTGTAATCATCTATCTAGCGACTCCATTGAAATAAGGTGGCTTCAAGAAGACCAAGTACCAGAGCAAACCCTTAAGGGCCACCAGCAACATCGGTTTAAGATCCAGAAGATATTCTGAGAAGAGCTAGGGCTTCACTAAGGAAGACCAGTAGTGCTATAAAGGAAGCTACATCAGGTACATCAAGAAACATTTCTGCTATTATTTATTTTGCTGAAACACTTAATTATCATGAATTTATAAATACATCAGAAAATTTTAGGGTTTGGGCATCTTCAAGCACTGCTGCTTGTGAAGATCCAATCCCTGGTGACTCCACTGGGATAAGTTTATCACCACCACCTTCTCAGCTACTACCTACATCAGTAATACCTTCCTCCACCCTTTCCGTACCCATTTCCAATATGGCTGCCCCTCAATTGACCAAAATGGAAAGGATCCTGGTAGCTATGTATGCCCCCCAAAATTTTCCTAACCCTCTCTCGACCATGCCCCCTGGAGACTACCTCAAGTACATGCCTAAGTTCACAGGAGAGGGAGATTTCACAACTGAAGAACATCTAGAGGCATTTTACAGTTATGCTAAGAACATTAATATAGAACAGGAAGATGTGTGGACTAGGGTGTTTGTACAAAGCCTAGATGGTCAGGCTAGGAAATGGTTCAAAGAACTGCCTGCTAGATCAGTCCCAGGCATGAATCCCTAGATGACATCTTTCTAAAGCATTGGGGAGAGAGGAGAGACCACCTCTATTATATCACAGAGTTCAGCAACTTGAAAAGAGAGAATGTGGAGTCTGTCTCCAACTTCACCAAGAGGTTCAACAATATGTACAGCAAGATCCCCACTGAAATCAAGCCCACTGATACCTCAGCCAGGATAACTTATGTAAATTCCTTTAACTCTAATTTATGCCTGCTTCTCAAAGAAAGGAGGTCTGCCTCCTTATCACTCATGCAAGATGCTGCCATAGAGGTAGAATCTAACATTGTGGCATCTCAAAAGGTCAAAGGAAAGATAGATAGGAAGAAGCAGCCAACAGACCCTCTTGGGGCTTCTTCATCAGAGAACAAGATTGACAAAATGACCAAGCTGTTAGATAACTTGACTGTTGAAATGTCTAAGCTAAAAGACCGAGGACAGATACCTATGAGAGGTAAAGGGCCAAGTGATTTTGTTCCTAGAAACCCTAATTTTGTCCCTTATAGAAGAGGCAACCCCCTAGTTCAGATCCTCAAAAGGGAAAGGAATCACGGGGAAGATCAGAGAATCAGAGCTCTTTTTCAGAATGATGTACTAGAAGAAGAGCTAGAATTCATTGAGGAAGAAGGAGAGGCTGAAGACAACATCCACTGCATGGAAGATGAAGTTGAATATTCTTTTCTGACACAGGCAGAATATGAAGAAGCCCTAATTGATGAGCAGATCAATGAAGAAACGGTATATCAAGCCGATGGTCAAGGAGGGAATAAGCTGAGGTCCAAGCTGGTTGCTCCTCTTAAGAAGAATGTTGTTCCTGTCAAACATCCTACTGTCCTAGCTAAAAAGGATATTGTTTTACCAAAGAAAATGGTTGTCATTTCCAAACCATTGCAAAAACCAGCACCTTCATCAAGCCCTGCCAATGTCCAACTCAAAGCTCCCGTACATGAGGTAAGGTTTCCTGATAGACTGCATTGTTCTTTCAACCTTGAGTCAGAGATTCAGAAATTGAAGATCCCTTTCCCATTAATCGAGCTAATGAAAAATGATGCATTCAAATCTTCCATATTGAATTCTCTCCAGCCAAAGGTACATATTGATACTGAATTTGTAAATTTGCAAGATGATAAATCTATTGTAACTCTAGGCCCTATGATCAAAGACCTAAAGGATTCATGCCCACCTTTCTATATATCCTTGAATATCCATGATAAAGTCCTTCATAACTGTCTACTAGACTCATGAGATTCCCATAACCTAATTCCAAAAGCTATGATGGATGAGCTTGGTCTCAGCATTACAAAGCCCTACCATGATTTATTCTCCTTTGACTCCAGAAAGGTCAAGTGCTTGGGCCTCATCAAAGACCTTGTTGAGAACCTATCTTAGCTACCTTCAAAACGAATCATGATGGACATTATAGTGGTTGATATCCCTCCCAAATTTCGTCTCTTGTTGTCTTGATCATGGAGTAAAAGGCTAGGTGGCACCCTTCAGATGGACCTTACATATGTCATAATCCCCGTGTTTGGAGGGGAGACCAAGAGGATTTACAGAGAGAATCAGCTTGCCTACATCATAAGCAATGAAAGGAATTCAGTGAACCACCCCATCTATGCACTAGACACTGATTTTGGATGATGTATTCTGCAAATAGATGATTCTCAGCAAACACCAGTCCAACTTACCAAGCCCGCCTATTAGTAGCCCAGAGAAGTGACCACAGCAATCTGGAACATGTATTTTGATGGGGCTAGCACTCAAAACTCAGCTGGTGCAGGTGTAGTATTGATCTCTCCATCCAAAGAAAATATTCATCTGTCTTATAAGCTTGATTTTAAAACCACTAACAATATAGCAGAATATGAAGCCTTGCTGCTAGGAGTTAAAGCTTCCAAGGAAATGGGGATCATGTGCATTAGAATATTTGGAGGTGCAGACCTTATTATACAACAGGTCAATAAAGCTTTTCAAGCAAAAAATGTCAAACTAAAGGCCTAAAGGGACAAGGTATGGAAACTCAGAGACTCATTTATGTTTTTTGAACTGTCATATATACTGAGGGCCTTGAATCACCTGGATGATTCCCTAGCTGTCTCTGCAAGTCTGTTTGTTCCTCCTTTACCTCCTAAGCTCAGCTATGATGTTCAAGTCAAGTACAGACCTTCCCTTCCAAATAATGTAAAATTTTGGAAGGTGTTTGAGAATGATGATGAGCTTAGTAAATTCCTTCAGCTAGTAGATGAATTCTCTGATATACATATAGATCAAGAAAACCTAAACATGGAAGAATCCCAACAGCTCAGGTTGAAAGATAAAGTAGCTGATCAAAATATTGTCCAATTACCCAGCAATTATATACCTTGGGGTCTAGTACCTCTGGAAGAGCTTTTTGATCAAAATGACATCCCTTTCAAGCCCGCCAAAAAGGAGCAAGACCCTGTTGTCCAAGAGCAAAATATAGGTATCCAAAGCCATCCAAAACTGATAAATCTATCCATTGAGTTGACTGTTGATCAGAGGTCCAAATTTTGCATCCTGATAAAAGAATTTGCTGATATCTTTACCTGGGAGTATAGTGACCTGAAAACCTATGACACCAATATCATCTAGCACAGGATTCCTTTGGAGAAGGACACCATCCCTTTCAAATAGAAGCTGAGATCCATTAGTCCTCTCCTACTACCTGTAATTGAAAAAGAAATCCATAAGCTCCTCAAATCCAAAATCATAATCCCCCTCAGGTATTCCAGGTGGATTGCAAACTTAGTGGTGGTGAGGAAGAAGAACAGGGAAATCAGGTTGTGTGTGTATTTTAGAAACCTGAACAAATATTCCAATAAAGACAACTATCCACTGCCCAAGATGGAATACCTCTTGCAAAGAGTCTCAGTTGTTAACACCTCTTATGTTGAACAATTGAGGAAGAAATGTGGTCGAGAAATGATAAAGGGATACATAAAAATTGGCAAAGCTTGGTAGTCTTGAGTCCCTTATTAAAATGTGCAGTTTGGTTAATTCATTGCAAAATTCAAAGGTGTGGATTTATGGGTGTGAAAATCTACAGTTGATAATTGATCCGTTGGGAAAGTTGCTCAAGGGATAAATTTTAATGGATAGGTGGACGTGGCTAACAAGACGAAAAGATCAATGACTAAGGAATAAAGTGAATAAAATCTATGGTTGTGGGACAATCTGTGGAGTAAAGATGCATGCTTGAAAAATTGAGATAGGATAGCAGATTATGTAGAATAGATTTTGATCCAACGGTTTAGACAAAAAGTGCAATCTTATCAACGGTCATTATCTATTGTTGGAGCAGGGTCCCGCAGCTACAGGAAAAGATGCTACAGCAGGACAAGGAAGTCAAAGAAGATAGTACCTGAGCGACCGAGAAGAGAGAGCTCAACCACTGCACTTAAGGCAGTGGCGAAGACAGGAGGGCTCAACTACCCTCATAAAGGAAAAGGAGCAACGGGCTGAGGTATTGAAGACGAAGGACAATAGGAAGTGGTGCCCATACCCACGATTAGCGTCGGGAAGCGTGGAAGACTGCAGAAATCTGTGGTGTGACGGTAAGTGGAAGCCCACAGTACAGATGCGTTGGCTGTCACAGTTAGGGTTTTTGGGTTACTATTGGGAAAGGCCCACAGTTTTGTAATGGCAAGACCTTCGAGCCGCCTATATAAGCATGTATTTTGTAATGTAAAAGGTTAGACAATTGGGTAGTTGCTTAGACAGTTAGACGTGGAGTAGCCATTGAGTCATTTAGCTAGCCAAGTGTCTCTAGAGTCTCAGTATTGTAAGAGTTGAGCTCTGGTCCTGTTAATCCACCTATATTATCTTACTGTAACCAGTAGCCAGCTCCTTGAGCATGTATGTAACAATCCGCAAGGATTAAACAATCCGCAGGGATTGAGAGAGAGAGAGAGAGAGAGGGGAAGAGTATATTGTAAGAGAAGGCAATATAAGAGAAGATATCTAAGAGAGAAGGGCTCTCGGTTGTTTGAGAGGAGTTTCCCAGAAGATCTCAAGGCTGCATATCAGGTTGCAGCGGAACTGTGTTTACTCTCTCAAGATATAATATAAAAACCAGTTCCCGTGGACGTAGCTTCCCCCTGGAGGTGAACCACATAAAATCCATGTGTTGTGCGACTATTTCATGTGTTTGTGCTTTACTTATGTGTTATCTATTATCTGTTACTTGAATTTTGCTTATCAGTTGATGGACGTATGTATGTTATGCTTCAGTTATAGCACATAGAGGGTTAGACGCAAGTTGAGGGTATCAAGTAGCATGTATATGAGTTATCAGTGCTTAGTTCATAACAGTTTGACAATTACAGTGTTAAGTGACTCTGGTATATGAGTCCCGTGAGTTCAGCGTAGTTGATGTTAGATTTTTAAACTGCAGAGGTCTAAGTGAAGTGGTTTAACTCTCTTGTGAAGGTCAACAGAGTTAGTAGACCCAGGAAGGAGGTCGCAGGACCTTGAGAGATGTTACGCATATTGAACCTCATTATAGGACACATTATAGAATAGAAAGGCGATATCGCATCATCTGGGGAGCTGCGGTGTGAGATATCGCAGGGAAGGAGCTCAGCAGAAGAGTAATTCTGCGCATCACCAGAGAAGATGCGATGCAATAAGAGTCTGCTTCCTATCAGCGCCAGCTAGAAGGAGAGATCTTACTAGCTAAGAAGAGTCGCGAGACCATAGGATGCTACAGAACCTAGTTGAAGACACCTGAGTCTTCAGCCACCCCATTTAAGATCACTTCAGGTGAGACTTAAGGCCGCTCTGCGGCCTGTCGCCGAAAGGGCAAGTGAGCTAGGGGTTTTGTTGGTACAGTAAAAGAAAGCCCCGGTCTGCCCAGTCAGAACCAACAAATGGTTTTGTTGCCGGCTTTGAAAACATTGATGAGCTAATGTCCTATTGGAATCCTACTAAAGAAGAACTCAACCAGTGGGTTGGGTCTAAGGAAAAAGAATTCGCTGCAACAAAAAACAAGAGTCCTAGACTGAGTACAGAGGACTAGTTACAAAAACATATCTTCACAAATCTGCATGAGATATTTTTTTCGACCTATGCAAACGAGTTGTATCACTGGTTATCAAAGTTGACTGATAAGAACATATTCAAGAAGAAAAGAAACATACTCTGGATGCCGGAGCTGATCCAGACCGTGAAGAGCGTTGATAATCCCATTTCATGGACAGTAAACTTCTGGCTTGTGAGTTTGCTGGAAGGCTTCATTACAGAGTTTGCAGTTGATCAAAGAAAGAGTTTCAGCAAAGCAGAGAGGTACTTCTTAAAAGGATATTGTGGTAAGTACCTAAGCTCTTTAAACTTGTTCATTAAGATGTTATTGCATGAAAAAGGAGTAATGGATTTATCCTCAGGTGAATAAGCTAACTCAGTGTAATGTCACAAGAGTTTGAGAGTGATTTTGATGAAATTGGATGTACACGTAGTGGTAAGAAATATAAAGTAGATTTCAGATCTTCTCTCTTTGAAAACAGTTCAGACAGCACTAGAGAAAAGATTCACAGTAATACAGAGAGACCAGTAGGAGGTATCCCTTACCAACCTTATACCCCATAGAAAACAACTGGGACTCAAAGTAATCCCGTAGGAACTACATCTAGTAGTTGACATACATTACATATTACCACTACATCACCTACACCTACACCGCTGAGTGGTAGTAATATAGCAAATCAGCATCCGCCACGTAGAAACAGAATGGGGGATGACATGAAGTTACCTAACTTCAAGGGTACAGGGGCAGAAGACCCGGAACAGCATTGGTTCTTATGTGAAGCCATATGGACCATTAAAGGGATCCAGGATGATAATATTAAACTTTTCCAGTTGGTCACTACACTTAGAGACAGAGCCTTAACATGGTATATGAAGTATACAACAGCACCGGGAAGAACGCTCGTACAAGTCAAGACTGCCATGATTAAATAATTTAAGAAACCTAAGTCTGAGTCACAGTGTATCACAGAGCTTAAAGACATCAAACAGTTACCTACAGAATCAGTATGGGACTTTGATCAGAAATTCAAAGCTCTTATAGACCAGGTTAGCTTTGAGTTTGCGCCAGAGCAGCATAAGGAATGGTTCATCGCAGCACTGCTTCCTCACATCAGACTTCCATTAATGCAACAGAGCCTCTGTACACAGGATGAAGCGTTGGAGATGGCAATGAAACTAGAGGATTTGCCTCTAGCTGAGACCAGTACAGGAATGAAAAACTTACAGAACCAGTTAGCCAATCTCACGTTACAGATGCATGAGATTAAGAAAGGAAAAGAGATTGCACAAGAACTATGGTGTATAAAGTGTAAAGGACAGGGCCATACTAAGGATAATTGTCCAGTATTTGTAGAGTATTTAGAAAGTGGGGCTCCTAACCCCTTATTATAGACTCAAGGGCCATGGTTTGAACTCTACAGAACAAGAGGAGATCGACCACCGAAATGCCCTTTACTTCAGAAGTATGTACAAACCCCTAAGAACTTATATTGTAACTTCTGTAAGTCAGTAGGCCATGATGAACATAATTGCTGAGCTTATGATCTTATGATAGAAAGAAAACATGATGTATACAGAGTCTAGTCAGAAACCCCAAGTCCAGCAGTAGGACCTCAGCATCAAGAAGCTCATGTTGGTCGTGGAGGAGGATTCAGAGGACAAGATCGTGGAGGAGGTTTGGCCATGGAGAAGGATTTGACCGTGGCCATGGACCTATTACTTGTTACAATTGTGGAATTGTAGGACATTATGCTAGGGACTGTTAGAACCCTAGTATGACATGTAAGTATTGCAAGTCCTATGAGCATATTATAGAACAGTGTCTGATCTGGGACCCTAAGCCAGCAGTAAACCAGAACATTCAGCTTATTGCTGCTAAGCAGAAAGAGCCAGAACCAAGAGTCCATATTGTGACTCGCAATGGTGCTTCTACTAGTAGCACATCGCAGGATGACGCAAAGATCACAGGTCTATAGTGGGTGCGAAAAGAATCAACACCACTCGACCTGCAGAAGAACAAAGAAACGTTTCAGCAAGCAAAAACTTTCTTTACTGAACCTACGGCATCGAGATCGCAGGTACTGCCTTGTAGGGACGTACCGTAGCAAACACCTTGTGGTGTTAGCCTTGTGTAGATATCACAAGCTACCACATCGGGAAGGTACAAAGAGGACGAGTCGACAGGAAGTGTACAATCCTTCCTATGGAGTTGCTTGAAACTCGTTAGAAATGAAAAAGATATCGGAGAGCTTCAGCGCATCATAGATCAATGTCAGCCATCTTCTTCCGTGAACAGTGCGCAACGTACTGTCATTAATATTATGGGACATACAAGAACAGGAAGAGAGATGAGACTCACAGCACAAATTGGAGAATTTGAAATGGACAAGGTAATCCTAGATTTAGGATCAGAGATAAATGTTCTGACTAAGAAAACATGGGAACAGATGGGTAGCCCTAAGTTAGCCAGATCACCTATCCATCTGCGTTTAGCCAATCAGCAGCGGGTATCACCACTGGGTCAATTACCGCAGGTGTCAATTGATATTGACGGAGTTCGCAGCTTTGCCGAATTTGAAGTTATAGAAATCATTGGCAATAGTAGACCATATCCAACTTTACTAGGTATTGATTGGGCAATCAATAACATGGCTATTATCGACTTAAAGAAAAGACAAATGGCCTTTGAGGATACACAGATCCGGGTCATCGCACCGTTGGATCCTTTTGAGGGTCCTCGCTATATTGAACCTATCCGAGCAGAGGAGGAGGCACGTAACATGGAAATCCTTTATCATATGACTGCTAATCAGAGTGATTTCATCAACCCTACCGTAGAAGGAAATATCAGTTGGCGATGCGACAGCTCATGCGCATTAGATTCAGAGGTTGGTTTAGAAAATTGGCAGAACAGACTTTACGAAGTCTCAGCTCGCAGATGTACATTTATGACTAAGCCACTACGATGGATCGGCGCAGAGAGTATTGGCATTCCATCGTTTCATGGCCTAGCAGATGTCAATGACGTTTTACAACAGTTTGAACAAGAAATTCCTCAGCAGTAGAGGATGACAACTATGGACCTTGCAGTAAAAGCCACACCTGCAAGATGGTGGCATGCACATAAAGAACATATCGCATCATGGGATGATCTTAAGAGACTGATGGCAATCAAATTTTCTAATGACAAGGAGCCTTTACAGCAGAAATACACAGGAGAGAGTGACCCTAGGTCACATATTTAGATTTGCAAACAGAGTTGGTCAGCAATTCCAGTGGATGAATGGGTTCACCTATTCATTCACATTTAGACACAGTGCCAAGGAATTGGTACACAGAGACAGAATTGCGCAGAGGAACCATCACATGGCCACTTACGATAGATAGCTTCCTACTCACTTTCACTTTTGAATCTGAGTACCCAAGCATTGATCAGGCCCTAGATGTAATAAAGACTAAGATATTTGACGATTGTACCCTATCAGTGCCTGCTCAACCTGAGTGGGCCAAACAGTTAGAACATGCGCTAGAATGTTACAACTTCACAGCAAAGCCAGATGATGAGGACGAGAGTCTTCGTAGTGTCAACATTCCCGAGTCAGAAGGGACTCACGATGTTGATGGACCAAAACTCGAGATTCCAGCTATCACAGGCCCTATCAAGATTAAAAAGATCAATATTGGCACAGAAACAGAACCAAAGTTTGCCTCTATTGGAGACTATTGGGATGATGAAACAGTAGGACACATCGTAGATCTCTTACATGACTATCAGAACCTATTTCCCACTAAGTTCACAGAGATGAAGGGAATAGTAGGAGATTTGGGAGTCATGCACATACCATTGAAAGAGGATGCTAGGCCAGTTAAGCAGCGTCCATACAGATTGAATCACCGCTATAAAGAAAAATTTAAGGATGAGATCGATAAGATGCTAGCAGCAGGCATCATTGAACCTGTAGAAGAGAGCGAATGGGTTAGTCCCATGGCCGTGTAGGAAAAGAAAACCAAAGGAGAAATCAGGATTTCTGTCGACCTGCGCAAACTCAATGACGCATCACTTCATGACCCATTTTCGACACCTTTTACTGATGAAGTTTTAGACAATGTGGGAGGACAGGAGGCAAGGAGAAGCTATAGCAGGAGAAGCCAGTTGTTAGTGGCTCAGGGACGAGCCACAAGTAAGTGTTAGGGGACTATTGGAGCAGGGTCCCGCAGCTACAGGAAAAGCTGCTACATCGGGACAGGGAAGTCAAAGAAGAGAGTAACTAAGTGGCCGAGAAGAGAGAGCTCAACCACTGCACTTAAGGCAGCGGTGAAGACAGGAGGGCTCAGCTACCCTCATAAAGGAAAAGGAGAAATGGGCCGAGGTATTGAAGACAAAGGATAGTACGAAGCGGAACCCATACCCACGATCAGCGCTGGGAAGCATGGAAGACTGCAGAAAGCAGTGGTGTGACGACAAGCAGTAGCCCACAGTACAAATGCGTCGACTATCACAATTAGGGTTTTTGGGTTACTATTGGGAAAGGCCCATTGTTTTGTAATGGCGATACCTTCGGGCCACCTATATAAGCATGTATTTTGTAATGTAAAAGGTTATACAATTGGGTAGCTACTTAGATAGTTAGACATGGAGTAGCCACTAAGTCATTTAGCTAGCCAAGTGTCTCTAGAGTCTCAGTATTGTAAGAGTCGAGCTCTGGTCCTGTTAATCCAGCTGTATTATCTTACTGTAACTAGTAGCTGGCTCCTTGAGCATGTATGTAACAATGCGCAGGGATTGAGAGAGAGAGAGAGGAAGAGTATATTGTAAGAGAAGGCAATATAAGAGAAGATATCTAAGAGAGAAGGGCTCCCAGTCGTGTGCGAGGAGTTTCCTAGAAGATCTCAAGGCTGCATATCAAGTTGTAGCGGAACTGTGTTTACTCTCTCAAGATATAATATAAAAACCAGTTCCCGTGGACGTAGCTTCCCCCCTGGAGGTGAACCACATAAAATCTGTGTGTTGTGTGACTATTTCATGTGTTTGTGCTTTACTTATGTGTTATTTGTTATCTATTACTTGAATGTTGCTTATCAGTTGATGGACGTATGTATGTTATGCTTCAGTTATAGCACATAGAGGGTTAGACACAAGTTGAGGGTATCAAGTAGCCTGTATATGAGTTATTAGTGCTTAGTTCATAACAGTTTGATAGTTACACTGTTAAGTGACTCTGGTATATGAGTCCCGTGAGTTCAGTGTAGTTGATGTTAGCTTGTTAAACTGCAGAGGTCTAAGTGAAGTGGTTTAACTCTCTTGTGAAGGTCAACAGAGTTAGTAGACCCAGGAAGGAGGTCACAGGACCTTGAGAGCTGTTACGCATATTGAGCCTCATTATAGGACACATTATAGAATAGAAAGGTGATATCACATCGTCTGGGGAGCTGTGGTGTGAGATATCGCAGGGAAGGAGCTCAGCAGAAGAGTAAGTCTGCGCATCGCCAGAGAAGATACGATGCGATAAGAGTCCGCTCCCTATCAGTGCCAGCTAGAAGGAGAGATCCCACTGGCTAAGAAGATTCATGATACCATAGGATGCTACATAACCCGGTTGAAGACACCTGAGTCTTCAGCAACCCCATTTAAGATCACTTCGAGTGAGACTCCAGGCCGCTCTGCGGTCGGTCGCTGAAAGGGCCAGTGAACTAGGGGTTTTGTTGGTACAATAAAAGTAAACCCGGGTCTGCCCAGTCAGAACCAACATCTATTCCGGAGTGTGAAGCTGGGAGATAAATAAAAAGGATGAGTGGTAGCAGAATTTAAACTGCTTTCCACGCGGTAGATTTTGGTGAGTTCTGTTGAGGAAAGCGATAAAGGAAAAACCACTTGGTAAGGGCCCTAGAATAGTCCGTTGTGCAAAAAGTGAATTTGACCTAGGTAAAAGTCATTTCAATTGCACGTTGCGGGTGAAAGAGAAGTGGACAGTGTGCCATATTTTCCAAAGTCAACTTCTACGTATCCACAATTACAGGTAAGCCTTGAAACACTGATACTTTGTTTGAAGAATTGCCGCTATTGCTTATTATGGAGAAGGAACAGGGTTTAGGAGTATTATGCAGAGTTTTAGATGAGATAGAATAGGTTGTTGTTGATAGGGAAAGGAATGTATGTGACCCTGTTCTGTTAGTTGGTAGTGTATCAGTTTCAAAGGAGCATTTGTGGCAGTATAATTCACAAGGGAATGATATTCTGAATGTCTACAGCTCTTTCTCATATTATTTTTCTATTGAACAAACCCTACCTTTTCTCGAATTTGTCGAATGGTGCACAATTAGTAATTTCTCTTCTGAAAGAGTTATTATGAGCCATACCACGTCAAAAATACTTTGTAAAGTTGATGCGAAAACTTTTCGTGGGATATTGAGTCTGCCTGATAATTTCCCTAATAGTTGTGAGTCTTTGAATGAGCAGGTCTTAATAGAAATGTATAAAAATTGTAGAACTGAAGTTAGATGCCAATTTTTATCCAGTATTCCGAAAGATGGTCAGTCGTTAGAAGGTCTTTTTCTACCATACAATGTTAATATTTTCAAGAAGGAAGTACAGTTGGTCATGTCGTTGGTCAGTCAAATCTTGAGTTTGGATAATGATGTTCATATCAATGAAGTCGTCTTAGGTTTCTTGCTGAGTATAGGTTCAATTGACTATGAGTCCCATTTAATCCGTTGTTTTAATCTTGATGAATATCTAGCCGAGGTTATCCATACCCAGTTGGTCGAATTACCTAAAGTCAGGTTATTTAGATATCAGTCATATTTATTGAACATGTTGTTGTGTTCTAATGAGTCGGAATTGCAGTTCTTGTCCACCATTTTCTCTCTGGATATCCCAAAACAAGTTAACATGTTTGAGTTTGTAAATACAATCATGGCCGAGATTTATAAATTGTTGTTTGATGATGTCTTACCAAGGGCGTTAGAAGAAATAACATTTATGCTATAGTCTCCCTCAGAAGACAAAACAGGAGATTGGTTTCTATATAAAGATTTTACTGTTCTGAGAGTGTATGGGTTCACTGGGGAACCATATAGGTTACCTGCTTTTCTAACTCCAAGAATATTCGCACTTGAGTTTATGAGACAGAAGTTATGTGCAGAAGAAGAACATTTTGGGGCATTTAAAAAGTCTTCCAATGTTAAATTTCCTCTCAAAGTTGGTCTGTTCATTTTCAAAAATAAAAGCGCCTTGTTAGTCATAGAGAATTTATTAGAAGTTATGGATTTTCAGAAGGAGCAAAGAGTAAATTATGATCCACATCACATTATTTCTTCTAGGAAGCAGTTAAACAAAAATAAACCATTTGATCATCAAACTATTGAAGGCTTAGATAAAATAGCAATTTTTTCTAATTTTGAAGAAAATTCAGAAGTTGATGAAGACAGGAGCAACAAATTGACTACAGTGGCTCAAATGCCTGATAATTCCAGCATTTTGAATACGAGGAGTCTTTCTGAAACTGATGGCATGGATGTGGATGAAAATATTTCTCATAAAAAGATTAAAACACACTCTCAAGGTGATCAAACTATTTCAGAAGAAATAGTTTCAGAACATTTAAAGAATATGGTCTTGTTCCAGAAGAAGTCTGTACATATGCACCTTCGGAGAAGAAGGTAACGTAGAGTCCAGTTCCTGTTTCAAATCCAAGACAGAGTTAGTATCAAGTTATGCTAACAAACAACTGCAATCATCAGAGGAAACTAAGAATCTGCTTCCTCGAGTTATAAATTTAATCAATCAAAAGACTTCATTAATTTCTACTCGAGACGCAGAGAGGAACACCCTAAAATTCGTCGTGGTTAGTGACAAGAAAGTGTCTAAAATGGAGGTAAAGTTAGACAAAATCAATGTTCCTGACAAGATACAACTCCATAAACAAACTGGAGATGTTATTTACTCTGATTTGTTACATGCTAAAATGAAAATTCATAAATTACAGTCCCTTGTAGATAAGATGGAGGGTCAATTGAAGCATGAAAGGGTGGAAAATAAAGCAAATTTGATTCAAATTAAAAATTTGCAGGGAGATGTTGTAAGCTTAGGGACCGAACCGGGTAATATGCAGGAGACCAAAAAGCTTCTAGAGGAAAAGGACAATACCATTCAAGTACTGAAGGAGAAGCTCAAAGTCCCTAATGCTGAACAAGCTCAATCCTCATAATTATTTACACTTCAGGAGGAAAAAGAGAAAATTTATCAAGAGATGATGGACTACAAAGGAAAATCATTGAAATTGCAGGAAGAGAAAAACAAGTGGGAAGTAGAAAGAACCGAATTGATGGCTCAGATTTCGAAGTTGAAAAAGGATCAAAATGATGAAAAAGAAATTATGAAAGAATTGATGAGTCAAACTCCTGTTGACACTGATTTACCCCTTGTAAATATTGAAAGACCATTAAATGAATTTTATGCAGATGATCTATTAGTTCCTATATCACGGGTAAGTCTGAAAGAGGTAGAGATTAAAGAATTAAAAGAATAAAACGAAAAAATCAAATCAAAATTGGCTAAGAGCATCGAGAAAAGGAATAAAACATTGAATGATAAAAGCCAATTGTAAAAAAAGTTCAGTGAGTTAAAAGAAAGAAGTACAGGAAGAGCTCCTCTACAAGGAGCTAAACATTTAATTTGGGATACATTGTCTATGGAAATCACTAAGTTTAGGCATTATTTAAATTTTATTGATGATGAAAGTGCACTAGTCAATTTAGCTACTCAAAGATTGAAGTTGGACAATGAAACCATGGAAAAGAAGCCTTAGAATACTGCTCACAACGCTTTGAATTTCTTAAATTATTTAACATATCAGGATTTGTAGGACATCGGGATTAAATATAGAGTAGCAATTGCGTTGTGGGCAAAGAAGTTTATAAACAAACATCAACTCATGAAAGTGGTGCAGGATAAGGTCAATACAATTTCTTCGTAGATAAAGGATTTCGGGCTTGCTTTTAAAGATCTATTTGATGATGGTCTCCCTTCTTTTTGGGATGACGAAGGAAGGTTATTTTCCCAGGAGCAATATCACAGTTTATTAGTACAAAATTGCATGGACCATTCCAAGTTTGAAGATTTAGTTAAAGGGTTAACAGGAAAGATCATTGTAGAAAATTTGACAGAGGACTTTGAAATATTGGAGAAGTTTTTAATTATTAAGAAAGGATTTCCTGCTGTGTCTTATGAGGCTTATGTGAATTTGGAGGTGTCCATTAGAGAGATGACAGAATACGACACCCAAAATGCGAAACAATGGAAGATCATGGAGAAATTCGGAAAGAACAAGTACATACTTCATTCATGAAGACAAATGTTGCAGTTCATGAAGTTGTTTGTTCAAGATACCTTGCAGTCACTAAGTTTGCTATAATCAAGCAATATGTTATTTGAATCAAAGCATGTAGTTTTTATTCCTAGTTATTAGGGATATGGTTAGAAAAAAATTTGATTAACAGATTAATTGGTTATTGATCTTCTTGGGAAGAAACTATTTTTGTATATATTTGAATTTATTTGATGTATTGGGGGTTGGAACCCATAAGCTTGGACCGATGTTTTTGAGAACTTTATGATTTTTTAATGAAATAACAGAGCCGAATACTGGTTGATCTTCAAATATTCATGTGTCATTTATGTTACATCCTGTTCCTTCTTTCCATGTCATTGTCTTCTAAGTGTTTACCTTCCATTCTGTTGTCTTTCATATCTAAACGTAATGTTTAATAGTTTCAGAATTCATACATGTTATGCTCTAGCTATTGTTTCAGATATTTCACAAATATTTTTTCTAAAGTTGATATGGAATTCATCTTGTGATGCTCTATATTGATGGACTATTCATGTTTCTTTCCTATCACTTCAAAATCAATGAATGACTGTGACTGGATGATTATCTTGCATTTGTTGGGACTTCATGTATGAAGCTTTGCATTATCTTTATATGTTTTGACTCCATTGCCCAATGGTTATATGTGTTGTTTCAACCATCTGCAAAACTTAAATTATTGATTTCAATATCTAGACTTATTAAAATTTATATTTGAGAGATCCCTCTCCGGAAAGAAAAGCCAATTTCTTTCCAAAGTGAGTTTTGTTGTTACCTTAAGATTACCTTTACAACCGTGGGTATATTTTGAGTGATAACATCAGGGGCTAGTGTCGTGTCATTTCTGGATGGCTTCTCTAGATACAACCAAGCTGTTGTTCACCCTGATGACCAAGAGAAGACTGCTTTTACCACCCTTTGGGGCACTTTCATGTATGCTAAAATGCCATTTGGGCTGATGAATGTTGGGGATACTTTTCAGAGAGACATGGACCTAGCTTTTGTAGGGTTGAAAGATAAATTTGTGCCTATATACCTGGATGACCTAACTGTTTACTCTCACAGCCATCATGACCATTTGTAGCACTTGAGGAGGGTATTTCTAAAGTGCAGGAGGTTTGGC
>LPNX010566115.1:115828-204702 GCA_001517045.1 Pseudotsuga menziesii | reverse complement strand
GAAATTCTATTGGTTCTTGAATTCCAACTCACAAAAACTTATTTTGGCACGTTTTCTTATAAGGCCCATTTTAGACCCCAAATTTCCTCTAATGAATATCACTCAACCCTAAGAATTCCCAATTTGCACTCAGTGAGGGAAAACTCCTAGGTCACATAGTCTCTGCTGAAGGTGTAAAGATTGATCCGATGAGGGTGGAAGCAATCCAGAAGCTATCCATACCTAGGTCAAAAAGGGATATTCAATCCTTTTTGGGTAAGATAAACTTTGTCAGGAGGTACATCCCTAATTTCTCTGAGCTAGTAAAGCACATAACAGCCATGCTAAAAAAGGATGCAAAAATAAAATGGACTGACCAGATAAGAAGCTCTTTCGAAGACATCAAGAAGGCTATCATGGAAGCCCCAACCCTGATTAGTTTGGACTATACCAAGAATTTTTATATCTTCACCTTTGCATCCTATGACATAGTGGCAATTGTGTTGTTACAAAAATATGATGAGGGTCTCGATCATCTAATTGCATTCTTCAGCAAAACCTTGAGAGATGCTGAGCTAATGTATGATCCAATTGAGAAATAGGCTTATTCTCTCATAAATTCATTGAAGACCTTCAGGATTTACATTCTCCATTCAAAATTTCTTGCATATGTCCCTTCAGCTACTGTGAAGGATGTTTTGACTCGGCCTAGCATTGATGGAAAGAGAGCTAAGTGGATTTCCAAGATCACTGAGTTTGATATAGAGGTGAAGCCCACTAAGCTAGTAAAAGGACTAGGTCTGGCTAAACTCATGGCTAAAGAAAACTGTGAACTAATGGGGATAAACTTCACTTGTGTCAATTCAGCAACATTGCAAACTATAGTAGCAGCAGAAGTAGTTTAGGATCAGAATGACATTCAATCAATGGCTGAAAACTTGTCTTCATGTGAGTGGTACTCAGGTATTATTTATTTTCTGTAGAAATTAGAAGTTCCTCCTAGTCTCACTCCTAATCAAGCACGATCTCTTAAACTAAAGTCTGTTAAATTCTGCATAGTTGATAAACTGTTGTACTGGAAAGATCTGTCTGGGGTTGAGTTGAGATGTCTAGATAAAGAAGAATCAGATCAGGTCATGCATCACTTTCATTCCAGCACATGTGGGGGCCATCATTATTGGAAGACCACATCCCACAAGATCCTGAGAGCAGGGTACTATTGGCCAGTCATTTTTGCTGATGTATGTACCTTTGCAAGGGCCTGTGACCAGTGCCAAATATTTATAGGGAAGTAGCAGCTCAAATCCTTTCCCCTTAGGCATATTGTAGTGAATGGGCCTTTCTAGCAATGGGGTTTGGATTTCATAGGTAAAATGAATCCATCTTCCAGTGGGAAGCATAAATGGATCCTAGTAGCCATGGACTACTTTACCAAGTGGATAGAGGTAGTACCCACCAGGAATTCCACTCATCAGCTCATCATGAAGTTTTTATACGAGAATATCTTTATCAGGTTTGGCTGCCCAATAAGGTTAGTAACTAATAATGCACTATCTTTCAAAGTCGGGGCATTGGTTAGAATGTGTGAGTCAATGGGCATTCAGCTAGTGCATTCCACATCCTATTATCCTCAAGGCAATGGCCTGGCTAATTCATCCAACAAAAGCCTAGTCAGGATCATCAAAAAACTATTAGAGACAAATCAAAAAAGCTGGGATTCTAAGCTAAAGTTTACTTTATGGGCTGATAGGGTAACAGATAAAAGATCTATAGGGACTTCCCCATTCAAATTAGTTTATGGTACTGAGGCCATTTTTCCCATTTAGCTCATTCTGCCAGTGGCAAAATTCTTTTAGGAAGCGGAAGATGAACCAAATGATATGGTGAGGAGGATGATGGATTTGGTGGAGTTGCAACAAGTTAGGGAACAAGTGATAGGAAAATTAGAAGCCCATCAACAGAGGATCAAGGTCATGTTTGACAAAAGGGAAAAAGTGGACAACCTTCAGGTTGGAGATTGGGTCCTCAAGTGGGATACTGTCAGGAAAGACAAGGGAAAACATGGAAAGTTTGACTCTCTGTGGATTGGCCCTTTTGTGATAGCTCCGGTATAGAAGAATAACACCTTCAAATTGCAGAATCTGGAAGGGGAAGAGGTGTTTGATGGCCCAGCGAATGGGGGTTTTCTGAAACTTTACTTTATTTGAGGCTTTGAGGCCTTGTTATTGCAAATTAGTAGTTAATAGGTTGTTTTTGCTTACAGAATAAACTCCATGCCCAATGGAACAGTAAATTATAGTGTTAATTTTTTAGTTATTTTCAAGAAAAGGAATTTTGGTCTGGGGTTCTTAGGACCTCACAAGGAGGTTCCCATCCCCAAGTAAGAGCCAGATGTTATCTCCCAAAATAAATTTATTTTGATAGTATGAAGAATTTGAGTCATGTCATGAAATATTTAAAGATGACTAACAAATTGAAAGTCTCTGTTTGTGCTATGGTTGAAGAAATTGGAAGTTTTAAATTTCGATGGCTTAGGCAGGGTTCTTAATAGCTCATTAGCCACTGAAAGGATTTGTTTCAGTAGCTAACAGTTTAACGCAAGATAAAGGTTAACCACTGAAAGCGGGCCCAATCGAGTAAATGGTAAAATCACTTTCGATGGCTTAGGCGAGATTTCAAAAAACTCATTAGCCACCGAAAAGTGTTGCTTTTGGTAGCTTAGTGAACAGTCGAAGAAGGGCATTAAGCACCGAAAGCAGGCAAAGAGGCGTTGGGGAAAAAGTGGTTTCGGTGGCTTAGGCGAAAGCTGTGATGTCTCATTAGCCACCGAAAGGACGGGTTTTCGACGGTTAAAAGGGATATTCGAAGAGACCACTATCCGCTGAAAGATGAGTTTCACCGCAACATTGGGATAACGGTTTCGGTGGCTTGGGAAAAAGGGTTAGCATTTCATTAGCCACCAAAAGCCATGTTTTTGGCGGCTAGCAAAAAAATTCCTAAAGGTTGTTAACCACCGAAAAGGTAAAAGAGAGAAACGGTTATAAATCTATCAAATCAGAGCCCGTCGGCAAAGCAGTGATCATTAAGGGGCGTGATAAACCACCGAAAGGACAGGAGGATGCATAACTACATGAGGAAATGAGTAAGCAGGTCATTATTGAAACTGATAAGGATTGATGTGATGAAACCCTCCTTCTCCCTCCATCTGTACACAGAACTGCAGAAAATCCCACTAAGTATCCAGTGTTGATTTTAACATGATTACTGGGCAAGGGGTCTTGAAAAGATCAATTGAAGCCATCACCCTCTGACCTAAGCATCAATCATGCAGTTGAAATCCCTCATAATCAGTGCCAAAGCTTTAGTACACTCCACCCTCAACTTTACCATTTCTCTCCACTAGAAAGCCATCTCTGAGAAGGAGCCTGCTAAAACACTATCCTATAGAATTTGAATTTATTGTTGCAGGTACCCAAGCATGGCATTCAGCAAGATGAAGAAGGGAGGACCTGCTCTCAGGCAGGAGTTGGGAGACATCAACTACGTGGAGGCAAATCCAAAGGTCTGTCAATTTTTCAAGGATGTTGGCTGCTATAGGTTTTGTGATAACATTCAAGGTTCACACCAGCAGGTGGCTGAGGAATTTTCCCTCTCTTTCGATGGCTCCAAGGCAGTCATAGGCAAAGAAGAATTCCTAATATATGAAACCCTAATTATGGAAGTGATTGAACTCCCTAGCACAACAGAAGTGGTTTAAGACCACCATACCAAAGGATGTAGAGTTTAGATCTTACCTGAAGCCTGAGCATAGGGAGGTGGTGTGGAAGAAAAGTGTACCATCCTCCTAGCTAGAAGAGAGGTGGCAACAACTGCTGAAGGCCATTGTAGTCTACATAACATGTGAAGGGAGATACAACAGAGCTATGATTTACCATTTTAAATTGATGAACCACTTCATACGAAGAAGCCCACTGAATTTTCCTTTTTACTTACATAAGAGTTTGGCAAAGATGGCACACCAGGTGAAATCCCAGCCAACCAAGATTGTTGGAAGACTGTCTCATCATGGTCTTATCCATCTTCTGATCCAAGAATTGTTGAAGAGGAGGAATATGACATGGCCTTGTTTCTTATTTTGGAATGGTTTTGAAACAGGCCTTCAGCCAGAAGAAATGGGGAAGTCTCCTACTAAAAAGTCCAGCACACCAAGAAGTGGGAAAAGGAAGAGAAGGGCTATATCCCCAACAGCAACAGAACATCCTCCTACCTCTTTCAAAGCCAAGAAGGTCAAAAGAAAATTGGATTTCAGTGAAAAGGGCTAGGAAGTTACAACACATAGTGAGAACATTTTGAACTTGCCCTACTCAGATTCAGAAGAGGAACAAGAGGAAGGTGCAGACCTAGCATTGCAGGTTGTAGCAAAAACTAAGGAACTACCATCCCCTACACCAAGAGAGCAAGATGAACCAACAGAGAAGGCTTCCTCTAGCAAGCCCAAGACACAAAGGGTAAATCAGTTGCTGAGGCAAGCGTATGAAATGGAAATTTTGGAAAGAGAGATAAAGAAGAACAATGCTATATTGACCAAGAGGAACAAGCAATTGCATAATTCTTTCCTAGAGATGAGAGGAAGATACATCTTGCTCAAAAGAATAAACCTAAGATTCATGAAGGACAACACTAGGTTGTATAGAATGATTAGGCTTCAGAGACTGCAGCTGAAGGAGGCCAAGCAAAACCCTAACACCCACCTCACATTAGAAACCCTAGTTGAAGCTGTAGTAAGCCTTCAGCCTCCAGAAGAAAGTCAGGCTGTTGTTAATCTTCCTAACATAGAGCCTGCTGAAGAAGAAAGCTAAACAGACAACCTTGAAAGAACAATTTGTGAGGTAGCTTAAGAAATTTTTAAGAACAGGGCTTCTGGTGGCTTAGGCGGACGCTGAGGCAGTTCATTAGCCACCGAAAGCACCACTTTCGGTAGCTAACAGTTCCGATATTTTGGCCTCTTAACCATTGAAAGCATACAGAGGCATAATATCAAATTTTGACACGTAGGACCAGTTTTGGGCAAACATGGATAGCTCAGGGACAAAGTATAAAGATGAAGGACGTTGAAGAAAACATCAAGGAAGGTATGCTTCAGTTTTTTTTTGACATAAAAGACGAGAAGGTCACAAACACTCAACTGTCAAAGTGAAGCAGTGACTTAACTAGTAGAGGACCAGTGGTAGTGATTTCCAGTACTTACTTCAATTATCAGAAGATTCAAACAATGAACAAATTCTACAGTTAGTTAGACTAGTAGTTAATTAGGGTTTTTTGACCTAATTATGCAAAAACAATTACTTTGTTATAGTAAATCAGATCCATTTTTTCAGGATCTGAATATTTTTGTGAAGGCTATAAAGCCTAAGACTTATTTTATTGAAAGGGTTCGACTTCGGGGACCTATAGACCATTGTTATTGTCAAGCTTCTCATATTGCTCATGACCTAATATAAGCTCTTTTGTTATCATATGTTCAGCTTCCATTTTCTATCTATTCTGTGCTTATGCTTGAATGTGTTATTCAAGTTTTATTCAATTTAATTGATGTCCTATAGCTGTCATCCTATTGGCATATTGATTATTTGAATTATAAGTGCTTTCCTTGTAATGACTAAGCCATTTATATATATATGCTTTATGTATGAATCTACCAGCATGATAAGTTCTCCATCTCTGCACCATATTGTCAACCTTTGAACAGTGGTAATTGGAAGCCTTATTTCTGATTGAGTTTCATGCATGTCTTGGGAGTGGGAGGTCTTAAGGTCACCTGACTTGATCCATTTAGAAAACATTAAAAACATTTAAATTACCAGGCATCCTTGAGCTGCAACCTAGCAGAGTTTCTTGGAGTGATAACACAAGGATCGGTAAATCCTAATCCTGGCCAACCCTACAACCCTATAACTATGGTTCAAAATTTTGGGTCTTCTTCTGGTCCTCCCGTATCTTCTGCCACTGGGGGAAACCTCCAGCTCAAGTTACATCATTAGTCAGTGGAGTCACATCTAGCACAAGAAGCATAAGTCTGTAAGTAATATAAACTTTCAACATAAGTCTATAGGAATGGTATATCCTCGTATGCCTTACCCCAGAAGCATGTTCGCCCCTTGGGGGCAGCCAAATTGGTTGTATGTACCTATTCCTGGAGGGATACCTATCAATACTGCTGGAGGATATGGTGGCCCACCTTATGGGGGGCCACCTGGTGGAGGCCCACCTGGCGGAGTCCCACATGGTGGAGGCCCACCTGGTGGAGGCCCACCCGGTGGAGGCTCATCGGGCAGAGGCCCACCTGGTGGAGGTCCTCCTTATGGTGGACCGCCACCTAGTGGACCACCTCCTAGGGGGGCACCTCCTAGAAGAATACCACCTTCTAAGGGGCCACCTCCTTGGGGACCACCACATTTTGGTGCACCCCCTTCTAGGGGGCCACCACCTCGAGGGCCACCTTCTGGGGGGGGACCTGGTGGAGGACCACCACCACCACCACCATATGGAGGAAATCCTTTTCCCAAAGGCCTGCCTCCAGCAAGCTGATATTTGGGAGGATCATCTACAAACCCAATTTCCCAACAACCCGTGTATCAATCAGCCTACGGTCCCACTGGTATACAAATTCCTTATCAATACTACTAGTACATGCAACCTAACCGACAACTCCCTTTTTTGGAAACTTTGGACTTGCATGATTTGTCGAATTTTATTAATGATCCCATTCGCCATAACCCTTCATGGCCTACTATTCTAGTAAAGTTACCATCATATATGCCAATATTTGAGGGGAAGGAGGGAGAAGACCCCAAAAACCATGTCATGACCTTCCATCTATGGTGTTCTTCCAACTCCTTGATGGATGATTCAGTCCATCTAAGGCTCTTCCAACTAACTTTGACTGGTACGGTTATGAAATGGTACATTGAACTTCCACAACATTCATTTGTGGATTTTAGCTCATTGGCAACAATTTTTCTAACTCATTTCCAATTGCCCATTTGTTATGAAATGGGTACGGATCTTTTAACATCCCTTTGTCAAAATACCTCTACACATATTTCAGATCATATCCATAAATGGAGGAGATGACAAAGACTTATCAAGGCTCCTAAACCCAACATGCTATTAGCATATTGATTCATGAAATCCTTGTTGCCTCCCGTTGCCCGAGTTGTGGATATGGGCAGTGTTGTTACTGAAGAGCAAGCTATCAGTTGCGCTCAGTTTTTGGACTTGGTCTATTCCCAGTTCAAAACTCTATATGACCTAATCCCTCAAGCTCCTCAGCCTAGCACTGACCCTACCAATCCACCTGTAGAAACTCCTTTTGATGAGGTTGTAGCTTCAATCCAACCCTCGTCAGTAGCCAAGCTTTCCAAGAAACAAAATGATTCTGCTACTACTCCTTCCACTCCCACATTTTTTGTTGAGGTAAATTCCATTCAATCCATGCAAACACCCGATAATAAGAAAAAAGGAAAAGGAAAGAATTAAAAACTTGGAAACCAGTAGGAGAATCCCAAGGCTACAACCCCAAAGAATGACGATAAAGGGAAAAGGAAGACTCAGTATCCCTTCTTATTCTATGGAAGTGACCACTTCACGAAGGAGTGTCCTAGTCATGAAGAGGTTAGTAAATTTTTAAAGAATAACCCTACACCTGCAGTAATTACCGACCCCTTTCCTTCCCAACAGCAATTGATAGATCACGAGTCTCCTCTTAGGGAACCTCCAATTCTACTAAAGAAATCAGAATGATGTCCTCAGAAACAATTAATTTAATTACTTTTAGTCATTCATACGACAAGTCAGTAGAGGATGAAAATCCTTTTCCCTAGAAAACTCCTTCCACTATTTCTCCTCCATCTTTGTCCAATGGTCCTCTCACGATCGAGAAACCTAATATTGATTTGATTTTGCTCCTAGCCAAGAGTACCCTCAAAAAATCTATCTTTAATCCAAATTCCAGAGCTGCACAATTCTACAACGTTGTGGAAGATTTAGCTCAGGAACGTTGTTTGATGTCTACCCTTGAGGTACTCCAAAGTTGTCCAACGTAGCACAAAAACTTGTTAACAGCATTGGGGAATTAGACCTAGATAACACCAACCTAATTCATTTTAATGTGCAGAAATATAAGTCCAGATTACCCCACCAATTCGCATTTCAAATTGCAACTAGAGTAGTGGGGAGAAAGGTCCATAGAACCATTTTGGATGAGGGAGATTCCACCTCAGTACTATCTGTGACTTGTTGGAGAGCAATTGGTTCTCCTGAACTCACGAAGTCACCTACAACCTTGAAAGATTTTGATAGATGAGGTTTCCATCCTCATGGTCTGTTACCATCCCTTTCAGTCGAGCTTGGTGGCAAGACCATTTTCGTTCAAGTGGAGGTAGTCAATGCCCCGTTGGATTACAATCTTCTATTGGGTAGAAACTAGTTTCATGCCATGATAGTTGTCGCTTCGATAGTATTTAGAACCCTCCAATTCCCTCATCTGGGGAATATTGTGACCATCGATCAACTCGATTTCTGCATGCCAGATGTTGCCACACCCACTGCAAATAATATCCCTATGCTAAGTCAATCCCCTCTACCTTATCAATCGATTGGGGTAGGTATGTTGAAGGATTCCACCCTTATGGGAGTGTTTCCCTCAACCCCTCCTAGTACGGAGGTGGCAACTGTCAATATGATTTCCACAATGGGCCACGGTCCTAGACGCAAAGATATTGTTGAGCCATCCTCTCTTGATCCCCATGAAGCACTTTATGATGTTATTCAATCTGTTTCCAATGACCACTCTGATGATCTTCACCTAGAGGCTTCGAATCCTTACCACTTGCCTTATTGGCTAGAACCCTCTATCCCCACTCTCGATTCTCTCTCCCAGACTTTTTCGTCGGATGAGTCTATCATGGAGATTAGGAGTGTGGATGAATCTGTATGGGAGGACCATCATCATCGATCCTCTTTTCTCCCCAATTCCAGTTTGGTAGACTTTGACCTTCTATCTCTTATTAGTACTAATAATTTCACTAATCCTCAAACACTTGTCCTATTGCAAGATACATATTCTGAAGGAAATCTTTACAACATCACTCAGAAAACCCTTATTGACATATCAGTCAAGCCCAGAACCGTTGAGCATGTTCACGTAGGCCAGAACTGCTCAATAGAAGAAGTTGAAAGCTATAGAGATCTATTCAAAGAGTTTCATGATGTTTTTGCCTAGACATATGAAGAAATTTCTAGGATTGATCCATCCATCATAATACACAAGATCAAAACCTATCCCATAGCCAAACCAGTCCGACAAAGACTACAACAAGTCCATCCTAGGAAGGCTGAGGCTATTAAAGTCAAAGTGGAAAAAATTCTAAAGACGGGGTTTATTTATCCCATACCACTGACGGATTGGGTATCTAATATTGTCCCCGTGCCAAAGAAATAGAGCACTATTGAGTTTTGTATCAATTTCTTAGACTTAAACAACGCTTGTCCTAAGGACAATTTCTCAACTCTGCACATCGATCAAATCATCAATAATTGTGCTGGGAGTGTCATATTTTCTTTCATGGATGGATTTTTTGGCTATAATCAGATAGAGATCCTGCCCACCGATCAACATAAAACGACATTCATTCCCCCATGGGGAACCTTTGCATATTGGAAGTTACCCTTTGGTCTGGCAAAAATCGGAGCTACATTCCAGTGCGCCATGTCCTAGGATTTTCACGACATCAAGTACATTGTGGAGCCATATCTGGACGATCTCCCTGCTCATTCACGGCAATGGGAGGACCATCCAGGGAACCTTAGAGACATTTTTCTTAGGTGTCGTCATTATAATATTTGGTTGAATCCACATAAGTGTGTCTTTTGTGTTAAGACTGGACGTCTTCTTGGTTTCGTGGTTTCCAAAGATGGCATCTGGATAGACCCTTTGAAAATTGTTGCTATTATGGCCTTACCCACCCCAACAAATATCACCGAACTCCAAAGGGGAAGGCAAAATTTCTTCGTCATTTCGTTTGCAACTTCACAGGAAAGACGCATGGCTATATGTGTCTCCTGAAGAAGGACACTCCTTTATTTTGGGATGACCAAGCCCAACTAGATTTTGATAATCTGAAACATGCTTTAACACATTCACCAGTGTTACACCCCCAGATTATTCAAAATACTTTCTATTGTATGTTGTTGCCTCCACTACCACCATTGGAATGGTTCTAGTGCAAGAAGTTCCCAACCCCTAAGAACACATGATATATTACCTGAGTAAGAGTCTCAGCGACTCTGAAACCCATTACTCACGTGTGGAGAAGCTAGCTTTGGCCACGGTCATTGTTGTGCAAAAAAAAAATCATTACATCCTACTAGGCACCACGATTTTAATCACAGATCAAAACCCCATGTACTACATTCTGACCCGTCAGGTATTGGGGGGAAAGTATTCCTATTGGATCGTCAACTTATAGGAATTTGATCTTGAGTTTTCTAAGGCCACTTCGAAGAAGTCCTTGGTTTTTGCGGAGTTGATGTGTGACCTTCCCTGTGCTATGATGGAAAATGATCCCAATGATTTGTTTCCAGATGAATTCTTGTTCCTGATCAGCTCAACTGATCCATGGTACGGAGATTTGATAATCTATCTCTAGACTCAGATATTTCAGCCCAGCATATCTCATGGTGATCGTCAACGTATCTGTCACCACGCAAAGTACTATCTCACCCTAAATGACACATTGTACCGACGTGGTATCGATTATTCTCCAACGATGCCTTACACACGAAGAGGTTGAATGATTTTTAAATGAATTCCACTCTGGAGCATGTGGCAGTCATCTTTCTGGGATGGCGATAGCTCAAAAAATTCTTCACGTTGGGTAGTTTTGGCCATCCATCTTCAGAGATTGTCATGAGGAAATCAAGAAATTCCCACCCTGTCAACACTTTTATCCTAAAAAGTGCACCCACCCTGTTCCTTTACACCCCGTCATTGCAACTGGCCCTTTCACCAAGTGGGATATTGATTTTATGCACGGTAAGCCTACCTCAGCCAGGGGGGCATCGTTACATCATCATAGTCATCGATTACTTTACAAAATGGGCTGAGAAAATGCCTACATATGCAGAGGATGGAAATACTACCTCCCTCTTTCTGTTCAACCACACGACATCTAGGTTTGGAATCCCGCAAGCCATAGTCACTAACCACAGATCTCTTTTCTGCAATCAAAGGATAGCTGAGTTAAGTGCCAAACTGGGTTTGCACTGTGAAAATTCAACCCCGTACTACCCATGGGATAATGGCCAAGTTGAGGCCATTAACAAGGTTTTGAAAACTATGATGCGTATGATGGTTAGAGACCACTAATCCAACTAGTACCTAACTCTTTATTTGCACTATGGTCTTATAGGACTGCAGTCAAAACAACAACTAGTTTCACACCTTTTCAACTGGTTTATGGACTAGAAGTTGTACTCCCTATCGAGTGTCAAATCCCATCCTTGAAACTTGTAGTGGAACTTCTTCCGAACACTTCCATCGAGGAAGAACGGTTTTTGTACTTAAAAAACCTTGATGAAAATAGAATATATGTTTCCTTGGCTAATGAGGCACACAAAAAAGGCATCAAGCCTCAGTATGATAAGTCTGTCCAGCCACGTGTCTTCAATGAAGGTGACCTAGTTCTGACTTATGATCATATACATGATAAGATAGGGAAAGGGAAGTTCAAATCTATGTGGTATGGTCCCTTTATCATCAGTAAGGTGTTAGAAAAGGGGACATAAGAAATAGTAAACTATGATGGGATACCTTTCGGGAAACCTCTCAATGGGTTGTACCTAAAAAGGTACTATGCCTGAAATCATTTCTGTATGGTACCTTGTATAGATATGTATATTGAGAAACTTTTTAAGTGTGTTTTAGTTTTCAATATGGTTTTGATTCTTGTTGTCAGTACTATGTATACTATGTTCTTGGTTATGCATATCAGATGGATTTTTACAGTTTTGTTGTTGGGGCTTGTCGTCATACCCTAAATCTTGCTTCAGCTACTTGGGTTCTGTATTCCCCCACACATGGCTTAGTCATTTCAGGGGCAGTCTGTATTGGTTTTGCTACCAAAAACATTGTCGAGTATCAAGCAGTGATAGGTTTGTTGACCGAGGCTACTTCTTGGGACATTCATGATTTGGTAGTATTCATGGACTCACAGCTAGTGGTTTGTCATTTCAACCACATTTATACCATCAGAAACCCTATGCTCCTTCACCTCTTTCGAAGAGTACGCCTGTTAGAGAGGTCATTCGAGTTAATCACTTATAGACATGTTCCTAGGTCTGATAATACGGTTGATGATTCATTGGAAAACTATGTTTTAGACTAGTATATTTCCCACACATAACATTTATAAATGAAACATGGTCCATTGTGAATTAAAATAAGCAGTAAAAGACACATAAAACGCATTTAAATACGAATTTGCCCATTTGAAACACATATAAACACCAGAAATGAGTCTGTATATATATATATATATATATATATATAAAGTGTTTTTACAAAAAATGGTCACAAGAACCCATCTGAAGCACTCTGGCTTTCAGGTATTCAACAATATACAAAAAGTCCTAAAGCTAGCTAGCTTTCAGTGATACATCATGCACAATGTCTAATGGTTCTTGTGGTAGCACATAATGTCCCTAGATACCCTATGGAGAAAGCGATTTAAACGGCCCGATACTCCCGTCGTATGTCTATGATACCTCCTAGGGAGGTCATCTATCACAGCATCTAGTATGTCAAACGTCAATCGGTGGAGGTTCTCCTCTAGCTCGATTAACTCATGTTGTCACCTCGATGTACAAAGCAAGCTCCTGCTCGCCTATCCGTTGGGAGTGAAACCCCTGGCCGCACAACTCCAACATCTGCATGAAAACATTAGGTCTTGTTATAATCCATAAAAATGATAAAAACACGAAAAATAAAAAAAATAATCAGCATCTTGAGCATTTTTCCTACCAATATCAACCCATTGAGAACTAGCTGGTAGTGGTAGATCTTGATTTCCTCGAAAGTCGATCCCAGCATAAGCATAATCCTCAATCATGAGGATGCGGTCGTTCAACCAATGAAAGAAAGGGGCCCTGTATTTGACCTTGGCTCCACCACCTTCGATACGGGCCATGATCTCCACCCACTGTAGCATGCGGGGGTATCGAGCTCTAAGCTTAGTAAAAACCACTTCTAGTCTCAGGAGAGGTACCCTCTCGAAGAAGAAACATGCCAAGATAGTATCATACCCAAATTGTTTCAACTCTCCTTGCCGACACTTCGTCAATTGATCTTTGAACACGGGAAACAATGCCTCGGCCCAGTTAAACATTGTGGGTTCCATGGCCTCCAAGGAATACAGCATATGGGCTCAGGAAGCTTGATCAGCCCCTTAGCTCCCAACAACCCTCTTAATAGTGAAAAGAACAATCTGAAGTGGTAAGTCCCTCACCTCTTTTATCGGGATCTTCTTACTCGACATCTTGGTGCCTAGATAGCAGTGGAAAACTATAAGTTCTTGTGTGGTAATGTCTCCCCTTCGGGAGCCAGTCAAAGAGATAGGCACTCCATGCCTAGATAGTCTCATCAAAAATTAAATGTCCTCCACCTCTACAATGAGACTGTGAGCCCCCATCTCAAAATGTTGTTGTTTCGGGTTCCACATCCGCAAAATGTGCTCTAGTAATTGTACATGTGATACCCGACTAGGAGCGTTGAAGAATTTCAAGAGGCCATAGCACTATAGAGAAGATATGGAAGCCACATCTTCCGCAACAAGGGTATCATCATCTTCATGTTGCCTCTCTTCCCGAATCACCATTTTGGGAAAAATGACCTACCAAAAAACAACCAATGGAGCATTTAGACACACATTCAATCTTTAAAAATGCTTAAAATCTTTTATTTTGGCTATGAAATCCATGTTTAGGGCATGGAGGATGGCACCACTCTTGTCCCCTTATGACAGAGCGGTGCCACCGTCTGTGCAAGCTTAAAAAAAGCGGTTCTCATCGGGCAACGCTCCTCCTACAAAGGTTAGAAGCGTTACCCGGGAAGCACTTTTACACTTGGCTTAAAAGCCCCAAAAATCAATAAAAATGCATGAAATTGAAAAATGGTAACCATGAAAATAAAGAGAAGGCTTCTAGCTCTTACCTGAAACTCATGGTTCAGAAAATGGATGGGTAATGACTTCACAATCTCCAACTAAAATCTGCACACAAATTCTCCCAAATGCTCTCCAAATTTGGTAAATGGTAAATGAAATGGTTTTTTACTATTTACATTGGATTTTTATAAAATATTTTTTGGGTCATTGTATTCTTTTAATGATTTTTAAAATTATTATTTAAAAAATTCCCTTTCTATAGTTTATAAAAGTCAATTTTAAATATTTTTGGGGAACTAATGGTCTTTTAAAAAGTTCTTGCAGGGACTAAAGTAAACAGTATTGGCTATGGGTAAGTTTGTTTTTGACTTTTTCATACTTCTGTAAAATGGAATTAGTCATCGAGTGGTCATTTCAACACTTTGATCGTACTCTTTAAACCTAGTATCAAAGCTCTGAGTCATTTCCGCTTCTTTTCAGACTCGTTAAACCCGCTCATCGCAAAAAGAAACCCTAATGGAGTCTTCTTTAAAGTCTTTTCGGACTCCTTAAATGTGAAAATATTGTCAAGCAAACTTTTCTTCTTCACGCTTGTAAAAGTACTTGAAGAGTCGTCGTTTTTATGGTATTTTACCCCTTTTTTGGTTCGGATTGACTAGTTACGAAAAAGGAACACTCCAACCGATCATGACTGGAAGAGTTCTCATGGGTATTGTTTTATACTTTTTCAGGCCCTAGAGACTAAATTGTATGAAAAAAGGACCCTTTGGAGTCTTCTTCCATCTTCGTTCAGACTCTCTAAACATGAACGATACCGAGTTTACTTTGAGAGACCCTCTTTTGGGAATGAAACCCTACTTTCTCAGGTTCATGAATTATATGAGAATGGACTTGTCTTCGGATAAGCTACAACGAGTGTTTGTTACCCTCTTTGAACTCATAAAAATGAAAAGAGGCACTCATCAATCATGATGGGGAAATTAAGGGAAGTGAACTATTTCATTTTGCAAATAAATGGCAGTTAGTAGTCACCTTTGAACATGGCACTCGTCTGCGATTCATTCAGTCAATTGGGTATTCAACTTGCTTCCAAATCGATCCACTTTCATGAGTCATGCCACTCCTTTGAGTCTTTCAAAGAATGAATTATCTACTGTCGCATTATGTAATGGTATCCATTTGGTCTAAGTTAATGCTGCCAAGTCTTTGGTCATGCCACCTAATGTTCAAAGGGAAATTGAAATCTTACCTCTGCAATCAAAACAGCCTTTGTATTAGTACCTTTTGAGTCAGTCCTATGGTTACAACATACTCAACATTCTAGAACTTTGTTCTGAGTTTCGTGTCATCGATGTGGGATTCATCATGGCCCTCCTTTGACGAGACTATTCCTGTCGACATCAGCTCATCATCCATGAATTAGTCTCAGAAATATGCTTTAGTATCTTGAGGTCTGTATGCATCAATGACATATTCTCTCGCTTTCGATATATGTTCACATCATTGACATTTGATCGATATATTCAACCGAGTGTTTGACATCAGATCATCTATTCACACTCAGGAGATTGTATTAGGGTATGTAGTAGGCCTTTCACCCTTGCTATAGGCAGGAATGGCTCCCTTTCATCTATTGGACGGAAGGGTAGGGTTCCTGTGAAAATGAAATTAACAGAAAGAAAAAACAAACAGGAAACCCCTGCACACAAGGTTAGGGCTAAGCTCAAAAACCCTACATACAACTGTTAGAGAACAACCTGCAAGCAATCAATGGAAACCTGCAACAAAATGTTAAACAACAAACCTGCAAATAAATAATGTTAGAAAACTACAATCTAACAAAGCAAAAACATGAAAAGACAAGTATACCTTCTCTGGTTGGAATGGGCCACCATGCCCTAGCTTGGGAGAGCACCTCTCTTAGGAATGGGGAGCTATGGCTCAATGGAGGAATCGAGGAGAGGGAGGATGAATGGATTTATAGGAAAATAGTCTCAAGTCACTCACACAGGCAGCATAACATTAGGGAGTTGAGAAGTGATTTGAGAGTGACCCCCACCCCTTTATTTATGCTTTTTCTCAAGATTTTTAGGGTTTTAATCCCCTGGTCAGGGCTTTAGCCCCTTTTTTGGGCTTTTAGCCGCTTTCACCCAAGTCTTAACTGCTTTAGGGTTTTTAAGCTCTTTCAAAGTGTTTTAGCCCATATGAGAGCTGTTTTGGCTCTTTTTAGGGGTTTTTAAGCCCTTTTTCATATTTTGAGCCTTTTTTAGGGTGTGGGGGTCAAATGAGGGTCGTGCATGGATGTCCTTAGGTGCTATAGGTCATATAGAGCTTAGTGAGGAATTTTTTGGGTTAACATATTGCCCCCTAATTTGTGAGGGTAGGAGCTCATCGTATGGCCGATGGACATCATAGGATTTTCTGGGGAGAGGTGGTGCCTCCTAGGCTGGGGCATGGTGGCTTTTGGTTTTCGTATTAATATGGTTCCCATCAATGGGTGAGATAAAAATAATGTGTGACATGTATATGGATGTGGCGGGCATCCCCATGCTCGTAACGATGTCAAAAAAATGTGATCTAAGCTCTATAATACAAGAGCCGATCATGTACAATTGTTGTTACAATAGTGGTTGCCTCAATGAGAGGATGAATACAATACTGATCTGAAGGACTGTTACATTGGACCCATGGCATTCTCATGGAATGCTATATCTTCATGACTGATGGCCTATTGGATCTAGAATGGTACATAGTTGTAGGGACTCACTGACGAAGAGTCAGAGTCTCTGTGGTACAAATATGTTGCATCAATCATAAATCTATATAAAAGCATTGCTAGGGATTCTGAACACTGTCTCTAACACAACCCGGAAATCACAAGGGACATGAACCTGTTGGGATCCCTCAAATAGACTCATTAATGCTCTAGAGTTAGGTGACATCCAGGGTCTTCGACCAAATATTGCACGGACCAATACCCTATATGAATCTCAACGGTGCGATGATGTAGCTGGAGTCAAGCACGTGAGAAACAACCATCCTGAGAGGTACTAAGGACTCCTCTCAAGTGGTCCAAAGAACTCATCAATGAGTTTAATGAAACTAGGATACAAGGACCTCTAGGTCTATCCTCTAAATATAATTGTTGTCGTCAACTGAGGGAGACTTGCCCCTGGTCAAGGAAATGTTGTTTCCTTAACTAGAAGCGCAAGGGATATAACTGAAAGATGTGAGCCAATCTGAGGACTGACCCACTGAATGCAGGGGAGGGGGAGGAGTTGAACAGGGGCAGAGGGAGTGTAGTGGAATCAAAAAAAATTTGTTCAGAGTATGACGGTAGGGTGGACCAGGAAGCAAATGAAACTGACTCATGGGAAAGGGATCATGGCTGTAATACCAGGAATATAACTGCAGATGGGAAATGCTTAGGGGAGGTAGACACTTTTGATATTGATGGGATCCAAGGAAGACACATCCTAGATTACTCTGAACAAAGGCGACCCAAAGTGGGAATGCTTCCAAACTGTTATCTATGGGGTGGTGTCTGAAGACACCGTTGTAGTACGATCTCATGGATTTTTAGCGAGCCAGAGAAAGTAAATGCTCAATGGTGCTTTCAATTTTAGAGAGTCTGAAAGCATGAAGAAGACTCCAGTGGGGGATCTTTTTTGTTGGTAGTCTCTTGTACCCGAAAAAGGATAAAAGTATACACAGGAGAGCTCACCCATCTTGTAGGGGATGAGAGACTTATTTACCATTGGTAGTCCAATCAGGCCAGAAAAGGTTAAACCTATACTGACTAGACGATGATTCAGATACTTTTACGAGCATGAACGAAACCAAGTTTGCTCGGCAATATTTTGTTGATGAGAGGGTTGGAAAAGAGCTTAACGACAACCCTATGGTGAGCTTTTTTGTAGAGTTTGGCTCCTCTACCTGAGAAAGAATAAAAGGATGCAGGGGGGAATGGTCTTGGCTTGAATGTGCCAAGGTGGTCCTTTTCATTTGATGGTCTACATGGTCCGCAAAAGGAGATAAACGAGACTATGTAGACGCCCTTTCCTATACTTTAACGAGCGGGAAAGGAAGCAGTTGCGCTCGACTATCTTTTCATTCTTTTAGGAGTCATAAAAGAGTTTAAAATAAACTCTAGTACGGTCAACCGATCGAGGATGCACAGGTGGTTTTCCTACGTCGGGACAGTGGAGAGTGGTCCAAAGGTCATCTGTGCAGTATGGATGGAGCAGGTGGCTCTTAAACATACCAATACATGCACGGGATAGAACACAGCAGAGGCACGTGACTCAGTGTGGCGGAGGCACACAAACCGAGGTAGCTCTCAGACAGAGGTCAAGAGAGTTGTGTGTGAGTTTTGGTGGATGGACTTGACTACATGTGATGTGAGTACAAGTTCGGAGGAAGTTATATGCCAAATCCATGCAAAGGAAATGATTCGTCCTCTGGATGATGGTCCGAGGATCCACATAAGGTGTGGTGGACGAATTAGATAGCTATATGCTAAAATAAAATGATGTGACCTCCGGGCGGTGGCCCAGGAACCCACATGATTGGCGGTAGGAAAGTGTGATGCAAGCATAGGTCCAAAGACACTTACATCACAAAGATGTGGCTCATAAATTGAGGTAAATTCTGGGAAGTGGTCCTAAAAATTACTTATTAAACATGAGACGATGGTCTCATAAAACAATAGAGGGTAGAATTCTGAAACCAGAGGTGTGAACGATGTCTCAAATGGACTCTGTATGGCCCTGTTATGTTGAAAGGGAGAAATAGGTCAAATGGAGCCTATATATGGGTGGGAACCACTTTGTGAAGTGTCATTGTCATTGTTTAGTGCAGAGTTGGAGAGGTGGGCCCTAGATTTTCTTTTACTGATTTCTCCTGTTCTGACCAGCGGTTTCGAGTTTCATGACTTGTAGGTAAGAGCTCTTGTAAAATATATCCTTTTCAGTGGTTTACATTTTGCATTTGCTCACCTGAGGGTCTTCTATGAGCCTATTAGGGTCTCAATGAGCCAGGTCACACATTTCGAGGGAAAAAGAGCGACTCAGTCGCACCTGTGGGGCATTTTTGAGCAACCTGGTCGCTCTTTTTGGCCAGACAGGTGCGACTTGGTCCTTGGGTGACTTTTTTGCTGAGAGCTGTGGTTGACAGCTGAACTTTGCTTTTGTAGGATGCCTGAGGCAAATTGGTGTGAGAGAGACCTTTGGGAGGAGGCATTCCGGGATGGAAATGTGCATGCTACACTAGCCCATTGTGGTTTACTAAAGTTCATGTAGATACACCTCATGAAGAGCTTGCATCTGTTGCTGCAGACTTTGGTGAGATTTTGGGATATTGGGGAGGAGGCTTTTCTGATCTAGGGATAGCGTGTTGAGATCACATTGTTGGATGTATACTTTTTTACTGAACTCCCTATGTTGGGAGTTGTTAGCAACTTGGCGCCAGTGCTGTCTCATGGGGAGACACTTGAGGAGCTGTGTGAGAGGCACTGTTACACGACTGCGTACGTGCATGTTCACACATTTTGATGTGTGACATTGAGGATGTGTCAACATGGGCTATTACTACTATGATGTTGCACATCTTGGACTCTACGAGGAGTGACAAGATATCTAGAGGGAAGCTGCAGATAATAGAGCGTGCCATGAGGGGCACTTACTATGCCTGGGCCCATATGTATCTTCAGGCTATTCGGTGTCAACTGAATAATGCGAGGGCATCTGGGGGAGACTTTTGTTTTGGGTCCTTCTTATGTGCTTTATTTTTTGAGAAAGTACCTACTCTGCGTCCGCACCAGGCAGTGTGGGATGGTGTTCCGCAGGAGCCGCGGGTGCGCAGGTGGTGCCAGATGATGGTATGAGAGGATGGAGGCAGAATGGGTCGCTTCTTCACCGAGGAGTTGCTTGAGCAGTGGCGGCAGCTCCTAGTGATTATTGAGGAGTACCCTTATGTGGGTATGGATTATCGTGGGGATCCTGAGATGCCTCGAGCTCCTGGTCAGACATGGGCACCAGCTGGTATGTATGTGTGATGTCTTTTTGTTCATCTTTATACATAGTGTAGTTGAGTTGGTTGATGATTATATGTATAGACTGATGGTGTCTTTGTTTGTGTATGCAGATGTTTGTCCCCGCCCGTCGCTCGGGTATCAAAGGCGGGTGGTCGCTATTGCAGAGGCGAAAGTTCCTGCGGGGAACCCTCGCAGGCGACGATGGGAGGCGAAGACTATTTTTCCGCACTTGGAGTAGCTAGCTGAGGCGATTTCTGATGATAGCTAGCAGCATTTGAACAATGAGCTGATCGCTACCATTCATAGTGTGCCTCCGGAGTGGACGTCCGTCATGAGGAGGATGGTCGTAGCCTGTGATTACTTTCATCAGGTGGCGCGAGGGGATCTTCCTGTAGAGGACGATGAGTCTTCTGAGGAAGAAGATGCTAATGATACTGATTCATATTATGAGGAGGAGTCTAAGTTAGACTAGCAGTTAGTGGGGTTGTCCCTAGTGCATTCGTGCACTTAGGGTTTTTGCATCGCTATGTATATTCAACTGAGAAATCATATGTTGCTTCTCATTTTGTACTGAACATATTGTGGACATGCGACTTATCTATCTATATATATTTTTTACACACGTAGATGTGCTTTTTATGGTTTTATACGTGAGTCTTTTTATGATGATATGAAATGAAAAGCCTATGTGATGTATTTTTACACGTGTGTGTGTGTGTGTGTTTTATATATGATTATGCATGATGTTGTGTTTGTATGTTTCCTATATGCGATTATGAATGTGTCAATTTAGAATGTCATTAGCCATTTGATCTGCTACACTATTGAGGTTTCTGGAAACATGTGTGCATGTAATGGATTCAAATGTTTTAACCATCTGTTTAGTGTGCAGGAATTTTCTAAAGAGGCAGGGATCACATACCCGGTAGTAGTTTTTCAACTGGGAGACAAGCAGCTGGGAGTCTAAGAAGACATCGAGATGGAAAACCCCTAACTAGAGAGCAGCAGCCAAGAGGCCATTGACACCATCATATTCAGCTTGGTTGTTGGTCGCACTGCCCATGCATATTCTATCGATATGGATCAACTCGTGCGACGGGGAGTAGATGACCCATGCAACCGAGGCGAGGTTTGGAGACCATTTGCTTGGTCCACCAGCAAATCCAATGTACCGATCCGAGGTAGGATCCATCTGGAGCAATGAGGGGAAACAATACATAAGACTCACTTTAAAAATGTGTAAAACAAAAAGGGACAAGACTATATTACAAGTTGAACTATCATCACTTAAAGAAGTGACGTTAGAGGGAAATTGGTTTGGACTTTCAGGGGATCATCGATCATTCCTTTGTGTGACATGATGAACCCTAGGAGACAGCCCGTTGGGACACAGAAAACACACATGAAAGAGTTCAAGCAGATTTTGTACTTGCGACATCGTAGGAAGCCTTACCGCAAGTCAGCTATGTGTCGTGCTTGCTTCTGTGACCGCGCAATGAGGTTGTCAAGATAGACCAACATGATGTGGATAAGGTCGCGGAAATAGTGTGTCATGGCACGCTGGAAGGTGGCTTCAGCGTTCTTCAGACCAAAGGGCATTACTCCATAGGCGAATGTGCCCCATGGGTTTGTAAATGCATTCTTGTAACAATCTTCTTTCTGGATCTGGATTTGGTTATATCCAGAAAATCCGTCCATGAAGGAGAAGACCTCATGTCCAGCGGATGCATCAATAATCTGATCGATCAAGGGTGTTGGGAAGTTGTCTTTGGGACAAGCTCCATTTAGATAATGGAAGTCTGTGGAAACACAGGTTGTACCCTATTTTTTATTCACGAGAACATGATTAGAAAACCAAGAGGTATATGCAATGGGGTAAATGAAGTCGGCTTTGCGTAGCTTCTCAATTTCAGCTTTGACCGCGACAGCTTTGGAGGGGTGGATGGGTTGTTGCTTCTGGTGCACAGGGACCACATCAGGCCATGTGTTGATGTGGTGTTCCATAGTGGAATCCCAAGCATTTCAGTGTAAGACCAGGAAAAGATGTTGTGGAATTATTGGAAGAGGGCTTTGTAGGAAGCAACTTCTTCCGAGGAGTAGGATGCCCCCAGCATGATTTCTTCAACAACCTCAAGATTGGTTGAGATGTTGATTTTGATGGTTGGTGAAATGTTCGCCATGTTCCCTTCTTCGAAGGCGTCTGGTGCCGGAATGGGATTTTTGAACCAGTCGACTTTCCCATGAATGAAATCTTTGGTTTCCATGGAAAACTGGTTAGACTGTGACACAATCTTTTCAGGGAGGAAGAACGAGCGATGGCGCATGTTGTCCCGTGGGTATTCCGGGGTGGTTAAGGCTTCAAGTATCCCCTCATTGTTGTGGAAGCAACATAGAGATAGGTCTGATGGACCATCGGTGATGGTGGAGACAAGAGGGTCTGTAGATCTGGATATCATGTAAATGGACATGTTGTCTTAAGAAGGAAGTGGGGAGTGAACTTCATCGATCAGAGTGATCTCAGATTCAAGGCAATGTTGTCGAAGGTTGGCTAGAGCCATTTGGAACTCAGACAAGTCTTGGCAGTCGTGAGAATAGTGTCCATATGATCTGCAGAGGGTGCAAGCATGGTTTGTTCTTAATGATTGTTTCTCACTATTGGCCTGCTTGGGAGTTCAACCACGGGGAGGTTTTTCGTTGTATCCATGGCATCCAAATGCGCGTGGATTATGGAAATCTCAGGGTAGTTTTGAGTTGGATGGCCCTGTTCTTCACAGACAGCGCATGGCGGGATTTGTCAAGGTTTAGTGGTAGCTTTCACATTTTTTCCCCTGGCCCTTTTAGGGTGGGGTAGTGTGGGTGTGGGTGCTGTGGTTGGTTTTTGCGGGTCTTGTGGAGGATGAGATTCAACCACAATGGGTTGCACGAGGGTTAAGACTACCTGGTGCATTGGAGGTTGGGCCAGTGGATCGAGTTACCACATGGGAATCCCCAATGTGAAATTGGGTAAGTTTAAGGTAGCCATTACTGGCTTACTCATGACACTCGATTGTGGCTACGCATAATGTTGTAACTGCGGATGATGTTGAGGCTGCTGATGATGTTAACGCTACAGATGGTGTTGTGGCTACGGATGGTGTTGCGGTTGCGGATGGTGTTGTGGCTACGGATGGGCCTACGGCTACAGTTGATTTTTGGGTGCAACAATGCTAGATGAGAGCATGCACAAATCCGTAGTCTTGTTTGGTGTCAGTGGTGGTGACACTAAGGGGAAAGAAGACATCATGGTGGTATCGGCAAACAAACCAGTGCCCACATTCAACAATGGGGAGGCTGGTATGTTGTCAACCATGGTTTTGACCACAGGGATAACATTGGTGGGTGCGGTTAGCCTTTGCGGATCAATGGTGTTGATCATAGGGATAACATTGACTAGTGCAGTTAGCCCTTGCGGATTGTGATAAGTTAGTTGGTCGACCAGCACGATTTTCCCTTCATGAGGGAACATCATGAGACAGAAAACAGTTGATGCTATGGCTCTCATGGCGTACATATAACTTCTTCTGAGGAGAAGGTTATAGTCCAACTGAGCATTGACAACCTCTATGTCAATCAATACTGTTTTCTCGGCTAATGTGATGGGGACATGGGGGAGGATTCCTTAGGATTTAGTGGGGTGGCCATCATAAGCACGCAGAGTGGTAGAGGATGGTTGCAAAATTGGGGATCCAAGTGTTTTCTAGACTAAGGTAGACATACACCCATGGATGCCCCCTCATCCACTATGCACCGGTGCGTGACTAAATTCCAGATGGAAACCGGGATTTGGAAGGCGATGGTTGATGGCATCCATGGCTCTCCATTTTCAGTGTCAAATGTGATCAACTTGGAGTCTAAAGGATCTATAGTGCCAAGGGCGGATAGTAAGGATTTCCATTGTGTTAGGCAATTTTTGAGTACCTCAAGAGCGGACATGGCAGTAGGTGTTTGAGCCAAATTATCCACGATGTTGTAGCTTATAGCAGCTCTAGCCGTGACATTGTTGGCAATCCACCGTATGGGAGGGCACGGAGGGAAAGGGGGTAGATGAAGAGGTGCATTGGTTGTTTTTTATGTAGATGTCATTGATGTGTCAGCGGGTTCGGTGTTAGTACCATACTTATTTCGTCTATTCTGTAAATTGACCTCTTCAGTTGTCATGGCTAGCAGGTGGTGAATACCTATTTCTGCTATCGAAGGTGCCCCCGGGGCATTGGGATTGGGATGTGGAGCAGGTGCAGTTGCTACTAGTCCCTGGACTAGTAATGGGTTTTGGAGGACCATGGGTGCGGGCCCTGGTGGTGTCGGGTTGGGTTGAGCTTGGGTTGCCATATTGGTAGCATACCGAACCTCGTTGTGAAAGGCTTGCTTGGTGCGACCCATGAAGGGGCATTCATGTGTATATTGCTCGTAGACCTTGTAGCAGGGATTTCTCTCTACCATAGGGGTAGGAATGGCTCCCTTCTTTCTATAGGACAGAAGGGTAGGTTCCTGCTAGTGGGTAAATGCAGAAAATAAAAACAGAAACAGAAATGGACAGAACAGTAAACTAAGCTAAGAACAGAAAGGAGATAGAAGCAAAGATGAACCCCTCTGCACACAAGGGTTAGGGTTCTACCTCCAAAGACCTACAAATAAATCCTAAGCTACAATAGATTGAAACACTTGCAAAACAATGTTAGATCTAAAACCTGCAAATGAAATAAGGGTTAGAAAGCAAAGAAAACTAAGAAACTAAGAAACAAAACATGAAATATGGTTATACCTTCTCTTGGGTGGAAATGGGCCACCATGCCCTAGCCTATGGAAGCACCTCTCTTGGATGGGGGAGAAAACGCTCAATGGAAATGGAGGAGAGGGAGTGTGGGTGGCTTGAGAGGCAAAGATCGCAAGGCATCCATGGGCAGCATAACAATATGCAAGGGAGAAGTTGTTTGAGAGTGACCCCCCACCCTCCTTTATAGCTTTTTCAAAGGGTTTTAGGGTTTTAAGCCCTTGGTCAAGGCTTTAGCCCCTTCCGCCCTAAATTTAGCTCCTTTTAGGATTTTAGCCCCTTTTGGGGGGTTTTAGCTCCTAGGAGACTATTTTGGGCTCCTTTTTGGGGGGTTTTTAAGTCCTTTTCTTCATCCTTTGGCTANGGTGTGGGGGTCTAATGGAGTGATATGAGGGTCGTGAGATGGTGTCCTTGGGTGGTGTAGGCCATTGAGAGCTGAGTGGGGGATTTTTGGGTTAACAGACTGCCCCCTGATGTGTGAGGGAAGGAGCTCAACGTATGGCTGACGGACATCATAGGATTTGTTGCGTAGAGGTGGTGCTTCCGGGGCTGGGGCATGGTGGATTTTGGTTTTTGTATTAATATGGTTCCCATCAATGGGTGAGATATAAATAATGTGTGACATGTATATGGACGAGGCAGGCATCCCCATGCTCGTGACAATGTCAAAATAGTAATTTGATCTATGCTCTAAAATATAAGAGTCGATTATATACAACTAATGTTACAATAATGGTTGCCTCCATGTGAGGCTGAATACAATGATGATCTAGTACATTGGACCCATGGCATTCTCATGGAATGCTATATCTTCATGACTGATGGTCTGCTGGATCTGGAACGATACATAGCTATGTGGACTTGTTGATTGAGAGTCAGAGTCTCTGTGGTACAAGTATGATGCATCAATCATAAAGGTATATCGAAGCACTGATGGGGCTTCTGAACACTATCTCCAACACAACCCGAAAATCACAAGGGACATAACCTGTTTAGGCCCCTCGAGTGGACTCACCAATGTGCTAGAGTCAGGTGACATCCGGGGTCTTCAACCAAATATTGTACGGACAAAACCCTGTACAAATCTCAACGGTGCGATGATGTAGTTGAAGTCGAGCACGTGAGAAACAACCATCCCGAGAGGCACTAAGGACTCCTCTCAAGTGATCCAAGGAACTCATCAATGAGGTTAATGAAACTAAGATACATGGACCTCTGGGTCTATCCTCTGGAATATGTGTGTTGGCATCAACAGAGGGAGACCCGCCCCTAGCCAAGGCAATGATGTTTCCTTGACCAGGAGCGCGAGGGAGATAACTGGAAGGTATGAAGCGATCTGCGGACTGGCTCACTGAATGGGGATGGGGGGGGGGAGGGAGACTTAAACTTCCTTTGTTCAGAGTATGATGGCAGTGTGGACCAGGCAGCAAATGAAACTGACTCATGGGAATGGGATCATACCTTAAATACCGGGGATATCACTGCAGATAGGAAATACTTGGAGGAGGTAGACACTTTTGATACTGATGGGATCCAAGGAAGACACATTGCAGATTACTCTGAACAAAGGCGACCCAATGGGGGAATGCTGCCAAACTATTTTCTATGGGGTGGTGTCTAGGGACACCATTATGGTACGATCTCGTGGATTTTTGGCGAGCCCAAGAAGTTAAATGCTCGATGGTGCTTTCAATTTTAGAGAGTCTGAAAGCACGAAGAAGACTCCAGCGGGGGCTCTTTTTCGTTGGCAGTCTCCTGTGCCCGAAAAGGGATAAAAGTATGCATAGGAGAACTCGCCCATCCTGGAGGGGATGAGAGACTTATTTACTGTTGGTAGTCCAATCAGGCTGAAAAAGGTTAAATCTATACTGATTGGACAGTCATTCAGATACTTTTACAAGCATGAAGGAAACCAAGTATGCTCGACAATATTTTCTTGATGAGAAGGCTGGAAAAGAGATTAACGACAATCCATGGTAAGCTTTTTCGTAAAGTGCAGCCCCTCTGCCCGAGAAAGCATAAAAGTATGCAGAGGGGAACGGTCTTGGATTGACTGTGCCAAGGGTGTCCTTTTCATTTTACTGGTCTACATGGTCTGCAAAAGGAGGTAAACGAGACGATGTAGACACCCTTTCCTATACTTTAGCGAGTGGGAAAGGAAGTAGCTGCGCTCGGCAATCTTTTCATTGTTTTAAGGAGTCAAAAAAGAGTTTAAACGAAACTCTGATATGGTCAACCAATTGCAGTGGCACAGGCGGTGCCCCATGTCGGGATGGTGGACAGAGGTCCAAAGGTCATCTGCACAGTATGGACGAAGTAGAAGGATCTCAAACATACCAATACATGCACAAGATAGATCACAGCAGAGGCTCACGAGTCGGTGTGGCAAAGGCATGCAAACTGAAGTGGCTCTCAGACAGAGGTCAGGAGAGCGGGTGTGTGTGTTGCGGTGGACGAACTTGACTACATGCGATGTAAGTACAAGTTCGGAGGCACTTATATGCCAAATACATGCAAGAAAAATAAAGGGTTTTGTGGACTATGGTCCAGATATCCACGTAAGGTGCGGTGGAAAAGACAATTATAAATTAAAAAATAAAAGTAAAATTACATTCCTTAATGGGCGATGGCCCGAAAACTTGCATGAGTTGCGATCAGGAAGTGTGATACAAGTACAGGTCCATAGACACTCGCATCGTTATGTCATGGCTCATGAATCGAGGTGACTTTCGAGAAATGGTCTCGAAATTTATTTGTTAAACATGAGACGATGGTCTCATAAGGAGGTGTAAATTTGAGCCCAGACGTGTGAGAGGTGTCTCGAACCAGTTCCGGGTGACTTTAGATTGGCAGCTAATGGTGCTACCCCTAACTTGTGGTGAAAAAAAATGTCGAAAAACAAGAAAGGGAAAAAACTAAGCTGTAAGGGACTCATAGTGGTTATCAGGCATAGACTCGCTTGAGGTGGAGCCCGTTGCGCGGCTTCTTCAAGAGTCGACCGTCTGAATCAGCAAAGAGGTATGCCCCCTTGCCAAGATGAAGGTCATTGGCAAGGCGGGATGACGGAATCTGGTCTTTTATGGGAAGAACCAATTCCACACTATGGTTTAAAAGGAATGGGGAAAAACCAAAGGCAGTCTTACAGATCTCTCCGTCATCGCATAAGTGGTGCGGGGATAGATCAGGTGGATCTTCCACAGCCAACGAGATGGAAGGGAAACTAGTGCTAGAGATCATGTAAATGGTATTGGTTGTGGTTTTTGTGGCCTTGCCCCCGGTCATTGTTGAAGGAAGAGGGGCAGGCCTAGAGACGAGAGGAGTTTTTTATGGACCTGGAGGTAGGTGCAACATAATATCAATTGGCTGGACATGAGTCAACACATCTTGGGGCCTCAGAGGTAGGGTAGGTGGTTCAAGGTACCACAACGGATCTCCTAGTGTGAAATCCTGTAGATGGAGGGTTGCCAAGGTAGACTTACTCATGATTCTGGATGGTAGGAAGAAGAAAAGGAAAAGGAAAAGGAAAAGGATCATGTTGATCAGGAATGAACCCCACTATTTCCCTAGTAACTGAGGTTGAGGTTGCAACTTAGGTTGTGGCTATGGCTGCGGAAACAATGGAAGAGACAGGTATGATGGACCATCAGTGATGGTGGAGACAAGCGAGTTAGTTGAACTGGACATCATGTAAATGGACATGGTGTCTGAAGAAGGCGGTGGGGGGTGAACTTCTTCTATCAAGGTGATTTCAGACTCAAGGCAATGTTGACGGAGGTCATCTAGAGCCATTCGAAATTTGGGTAAGTCTTGGTAATGGTGAGAATAATGGCCATACAAGCCGCAAAGGGCGCAAGCATGGTTTTTTCTCAATGCCTTGTTCCTAACTATCGGCACGGTTGGGAGTTCAACCACGGGGATGTTTTCGTTTGTATCCATGGCATGTAGATGCCCATGGATCACTGGGATTTTAGGGCAATTCTGAGTTGGATGGCCCTGTTGCTCATAGAAGGTGCAAGGTGGCACTTGTCGTGGATCTATGGTGGCTTTGGTGTTCTTGCCCCTAGCCCTTTTGGGTTGGGGTGGTGCAGGTGCGGGTGCGGTGGTTGGCTTGTGTGGACCGGGTGGAGGGTGGGACTCAACCGCGATAGGTTGTACAGGGGTTAAAACAACCTGGGGCATTGCTGGTTGAGCTGGTGGATCAAAATACCACACCGAAATTCCCAATGTAAAGTTGGGTAGGCTTAAGGTGGCCATTACCGGTTTGCTCATGACACCAGGTACGGGGAAGAGGAAGGGAATTGTATGGATTGGGGATAAACCCAAATAACTCCCTGATGGTTGCATGTGGGGATGTGGTTTTGGTTGTGGCTACGCGTAATGCTGCTACTGCGAGTGATGTTGCGGCTGCTATTGGTGTTGCGGCTGTGGACGATGTTGTGGTTGTGGTTGGGGCTGCAGCTGTAGTTGTTGTTTTGGTGCAGCGGTGCTTGATGAGACCATGCATAAGTCCGTAATTTCATTTTGTGTTGGTGGTGGTGACATTAATGGGAAAGGAGTCATCATGGTGGTATCGGCAAATAACCCAGGGCCCACATTCAACAACGGAGGTGTTGGTGTGTTGTCAACCATAGTGTTGATTGCAGGGACGACATCAGGGTGTGTGGTCGCCCCTTATGGCTCAATGGTGGTGATGGCAGGGATAACATTGGTAGGTATCGTTAACCCTTGTAGATCATGATAAGTGAGTTGATCAACCGTCACATTCTTCCCTTCATGGGGGAACATCATGAAACGGAAGATAGTTGATGTGACTGCTCGCATGGCATACATGTAACTCCTTCTGAGGAGGAGGTTGCAGTCCAGTTAAGCATTGAAGAATTCAATGTCAATCAGCACGTCTTCCTGGCTAATGTGATGGGGACGTGGGGGAGGATTCCTTGGGCTTTCATGGGATGTCCATCATAAGCCCATAGAGTTGTGGAGGAAAGTTGCAGAATTGGTGATCCAAGTTTCTGACAAACCAAGGTAGACATAACGCACGTGGATGCCCCCTCATCCACTATGCACCGATGCACAACCAAATTCCGAATGGACATCGGGATTTGGAAGGCGATGGTTAAGGGCATGTGCAGTTCCCCATTCTTCATGTCAAATGTGATCAACTTGGAGTCAGAGGGGTCTACTGACCCTAGGGTGGCTAGTAAGGCTTTCCACTGCATTGGGCATGTTTTAAGCACCTCAAGGGCAGACATGGCGGTTGGCGTTTGGGCCAAATCATCCACAATGCTATAGCTAACTGCAGCTCTAGCCGTGGTGATATTGGTAATCCTGCGTACGGGGGGGCACGGGAATGGGGGTAACTGAAGAGGTAGGTTGACTGTTTTGGACGTTGATGCCGCTGATGTGTCAGCGGGTTCGGTGGTGGTACCGTATTGATTCCGTCGGGTTTGCAAGTTGACCTCTTCAGTCGTCATGGCTACTAGGTGGTGAACACCTGTTTTGGCAGTGGGAGGTGCCCCTGGAGCATTGGGATTGGCCTAGGGAGGGGGTGTGGTTGCCACCAATCCTTGGACTGGTAGTGGGTTTTGAAGCACCATGGGGGGAGGTCCTTATGGTGTTGGGTTGGGTTGGGCTTGATTTGTCGTGTTGGCGGCCTGTTGGGCCTCGTTTTGAATGGTCTACTTAGCATGAGTCATAAGGGGACACTCAAATGTGTAATGGCCATAAACATCACAGTTGGTTTGTGCGCAATGGAGCATTGCATCTTGGTGCATTCTGTCGTGGGGGGTTTTGGGCTGGTCGGTTTGCCGCAGCATTGTTGGGAGGGTTCGGTTGTTGACCGCCTCCCTGTGGTTGGTTATTTCCTTGGTTGTGGGGCCGGTTATTTTGAGCTTGTCCTTATTGATTGTTGGGGGTAGGCTGGTTGGGACGGTTTTGTTGTGTGAACACTTGTCCCAACAGAGCGGGTGGAGCAAGAGCGGGGGCTTGAGCTGGTTACACTGGCGGTGCATAGTATATTTGTGGGGGTGGTGGTGCCACAAATGTGGGCATTTGCCCAACATACTGTTGTGTTGGCCAAGCCATGGCCTAAGCCTGCTGCGGTGGTGCAGGCTGTGCATAGGAATTTGTTGCTCCAGACTGAGACATCATTCTTGCGTAGTCCAAAGCTTGGTTCTGGTAAGCAACACTAGTAGTGTTGCTTGGCTGTGGTGTAATGCAGGTGGTGTCGCTCGAGGCTGTGGCTGTTGGGAGACTAATCCTATGATGTCGTCAGCAGCATGGGATGCCCCCAGTGCGTCACGGTAAGAGGTACTCAGATGGGGAGTGTCTGGAATGACGGTGTACAGGTATCGAGACTAAGCATATATAAGGTCAATTTGTTGGGCCTTCAATATGGCCTCTTCTTCAGATTAGGGACGTTCAAACGTGACGTCCTTTGCTATGGGCGGGAGCAAGGTCTTAAGGAACCAATCCAAGAAGATCATGTCGTCAAGTTGGATTTTGCATAGACAACAACGTCGTCGCCACTCATGGATATGGTCCATTATATGACTGGCGGTACTTTGGCGACAGGATAACAGGATCTCCACCCCTTCATCATATCTGACAGGGAGTTGGAAATACTGTAGGAACATGAATGCTAGGGAGTTGAAGTCCAGGTATTTGGCCTGTGGTAGCTCAATGTACCATTTGGACACAGCACCTGTAAGGGTGCATTGGAATAGCCTCAGCCTGATGGAATCGTCTACGATGATGTTGGATGAGCACCATAGATGGAATGTCATTATGTGGTTTTGGGGACATTCCCCTGCTTTGCCTTCAAACTTAGGGATGTCTGATGGCAGCTTAGTTGGCATTAGAGGCCAAAAGGCATGATGGAAAATGGGATCATTTGTTAATCTGGCCAAGTCAGGCAAGTTAATATTAGCCATGAATGGCAGATTTGACCCCAGGTTGATGTGGGATGGGGCTGCGATGGTGGTGGGGTTTGCAGGTGCATAATGCATCTACACAGCTGGGGGTGCTTGCGGTGGCACCATTGTGGATGGGCCAATGCCCCTAAGTGTTGTGGGTGGGACGGTATGAGTGGTGGGGACATTTCCCCCATGTATGACAGTAGGGGCAATGTAAGTGGACGGTCCACTACCCCCCTGTGTGGCAGGAGGGGCAGTGTGTGTGGAAGGGCCACTACTCCCGTGTGCTATCAGTGGGATAGCTTGGCTGGTCACTATAGGTGGTGGCAGCTAACTAATGACAGTCTACATGATTGTGCTTATGCCACTTTCCATATTGTGGGCGACAGGTTGTGATGTGGACATGGGTCCACTTGTTATGGTTATGCCAGAAAATGGATCTGAATTTGCACTAGCCATGGGACTTGATGGTGCAGTATGGAGGTATGGTTCAGACTGATATGGATCTGAATCAGAATCAGAGACTATGTGGCCTTCTGATGGTGTGGGAGATCGCTGAGAGCAGCTTCGATGGTGTCAATTGAGTGTTCCAAATGGTGTTGGTTCACCTCTTAGGCGTGAGGAAGAGCGTGGAGGATCAATTATGTTAGATGTTAAGCCTGAAACTTGGTGGGAATGATGTTTGGACCCCAGTTTCAGTGGCTTCCTATTGGCTACAGGTGGTCACTCGACCACCAAGACTGCCAAGAGACAGCGCTTGGCTTTTTCCTCATAGGTGTTTCTACTCAATCAGAAGGGGTCGTTGCCCGTTTCGCTTGGCAATTCCTCTCAGCGGCCAGCTACTTTGGGGTTCTTGTGGTGCTCCTCACAATGAGTTTCTGGGAAAAGCCTAAGTACTTCCCACAATTGAAGCAGTCAGGGACTTATATCCTCAAAGACTGCAAATTTGTTTGTACTTAGTGTAAATTGGTAAATTTTAAGGCTCACTCAATGTCATGAACTGAGTTGGGTTAATTAGTTGGTATGGTGTATTTGTTTGTTTGTTTTTCTGGCATTTGGTTGCTACAAATGGTTTATGAATTCATCATGGTAGAGTTCATTTCGTTGTGTTTATGTATGCAAGCATTGAATAATCAAAAATTGTGAACAAATACAGTGATTAACCCTGAATGTTTGCTAGCCTAACTAGATGTCTACCTCACACTGATATTCCTCTTCAACCAAGAGAAGGTGCTGGGCTCTCAACACAATGGGACTAAGCCCATCCATAGATACTCAGGTCATCTCCCAGATGCTAGGTTGGTCAATAGGGAGGACTCTTAGAGCCGTGAGAAGCCCTCCTTCTCTACCCCCTCTACCTTCCAAGTCACCCAGTTTTAATGGTTTGGAACAATATAGTGGAGTACCTAGATCTATATGAGCTTGCCCTTCGTCGTATCCCAAAATACCCCGGAGGGTGATGACTAGGTAGAGGAGGAAGGGGAAGTAAGATGGTTAATTTTAGGTTGATTTTAGTTAGGCCAGGTTCATTTGATTAAGCCATTAACATTTACCTGGCATTTACACATTGTTTATGAAAGAAATTGTAGAAAATGAAAACAGAAACTGAAATTGACTTGCAGTGCTGGACAGAGGCAGTTGAGCCGCACTGACAGTCTTATAAAATTGAAATTTAACTGTTATTAAAATGAAATTAAAGTTTTGTTTGACAGGCCGCACATTTTTTATAAAATCTAGCAAGGGGGTCGCAAGAATTTTTTTAGAAACAGGCGAGGGGGTCGCACAGAATGCAGAAACAGTCGCGGACTGAGTTTTTGGGTTGAAGTCACACTTATCAGGGGATTAAGTGAGCCCTGGGCACACCTGTTTTCCCATTAAGTGCGCCCCGGTCTCACTTTTGGCCTTGATAAGAGCGCCCTACTCCGGATTTGGGGTTTTTGTGAGACAGAGTCAAATCTAGCCTACAGTAACTTGTGATGTGGCCAATCTGACTCGGTTTTTACTAGCAGAGGCTTCAACAGTACTGAAAACAAGAAATAAGTTGAATTTAAGATGGATTTAACAGAAGAAAAAAAAAATTCAAAACTAGGGCAAAAAAAATTTCAAAACTTGGAAATTAAAAATTTGGACCAGGGATCCTGTGGGATCGACCTGGTATGGTCGCTAGTTCTGTAGTAGGGATTTCTCCCTACTACAGGGGCAGGAATGGCTCCCTTCTGTCTATAGGACAGAAGGGTAGGTTCCTGCTAGTGGGTAAATGTAGAAAATAAAAATAGAGATGGAAATGGACAGAACAGTAAACTAAGCTAAGAACAAAAAGGAGATAGAAGCAAAGATGAACCCCTCTGCACACAAGGGTTAGGGTTCTACCTCCAAAGACCTGCAAATAAATCCTAAGCTACAATAGATTGAAACACCTGCAAAACAATGTTAGATCTAAAACCTACAAATGAAATAAGGGTTAGAAAGCAAAGAAAACTAAGAAACTAAGAAACAAAACATGAAATATGGTTATACCTTCTCTTGGGTGGAAATCGGCCACCTTGCCCTAGCCTGTGGAAGCACCTCTATTGGATGGGGAAGCAATGGCTCAATAGAAATGGAGGAGAGGGAGTGTGGGTGGCTTAAGAGGCAAAGGTCTCAAGGCATCCACGGGAAGCATAACAATATGCAAGGGAGAAGTTGTTTGAGAGTGACCCCCCACCCTCCTTTTATAGCTTTTTCAAGGGGTTTTAGGATTTTAAGCCCTTGGTCAGGGCTTTAGCCCCTTTTTTGGGCTTTTAGCCCCTTCCGTCCTAACTTTAGCTCCTTTTAGGAATTTAGCCCCTTTTGGGGGGGTTTAGCTCCTAGGAGACTATTTTGGGCTCCTTTTTGGAGTTTTTAAGTCCTTTTCTTCATCCTTTAGCTATTTTGAGGGTGTGGGGGTCTAATGGAGTGATATGAGGGTCGTGAGATGGTGACCTTGGGTGGTGTAGGCCATTGAGAGCTGAGTGCGGGATTTTTGGGTTAACAAACCTCACACAACTTGCATGGCTGGTTTGTGCGCAACGAAGCATTGCATCTAGGTGCATTTGGTTGCTGAGGATTTTTGGCAGGCCGGTTTGTCCTGGCATTGTTGGAAGCCAAAACAACTATGTTTCATTTTAAATTGACTAACCCCTCTGCTTCTGTTCAATCAACTGAAATTTCTAGTGATCCAAAGTATGATAAAAATGCCACCCAAAACATCTCTTCTAGGAGATCCAAAAAGTTGCATGAGTTAAAAGAAAAAATTCTGATGTACACACCAAGGTCGGTCCAATGGTTGGAGGGTAGTGATGACTTCTCCCTTCTCGTGAATGTGTATGGTGCTTGGCCATATTCTTTACTTGTTCCTGATGTTGGACTCGAATTATCTTTTTTTGTTAATAGTTGTATGGTTTACAAGTTTAATATAGATGTTTCAAATCTTGTGTTTTTTATCCTTTCAGGTGCACATGTTCCTCCCAAATAGTCAGTAGCACTTATGCCCTTTTGCAGTCCTATCTATTGTCCATCAGATTACTTGAATATTGTTAAATACAAACATAGAATTTCCATGTATAGTATGTGCATGATTCGATATGCTTCTAAAAAATTTAATAGGAAGAACCTATTATATATCGATGGTCATCTAGGCACTCATGGAATCCTTACAGGGTTCATAAATAGTTATAGGTGCTCTTTATTTTTTGTAAATTGTTCATTTGAGGAACACATCAATGACCATGAGTTCTTTATGAAAAGGAAACCATCCAGATTTGTTGTTGTGCATGCAATACATAGTTTCTTTCCTAATGACAAGTTGTTAATAAACTATAACTTCCATATATTACCAATCGCTCGTCAAAGACGTCTTGCATTAGGACTACCTTTAGACATCCCCTTGGGGCATAAGACAAAAAACATTGATTAATTGTATATTATAATTTTCAATGGGATTGATCTTAATGCATTTATCAATTTGAACTTTTATTTTACAAATTGTTTGTGGTTGACCATTTACTATAGGAAAAAAATTCTCGCTTATGTAATAATTGTTTGGTATAATGTTGGAACAAACCAATTTCAATATGCTTACTAATATCATAGATATAATGTTCAATATTTTTGAAATCAAGATTATGATGATGAGTGACTTGTCTTTAATCTTTCGTTGCACCCCACTACAATGTCAAATCGAGAGAAGGCTGCAAAAAGAGTGCAACTCGGAGAGGAAGCATACCAAGCGTGGTTGAATCAACCACACATTCAATTCCGACTACGTCCACATTCACCAATTAGGAATGCCTACAATAATAGTAGTTATTCACATGTTGGAAATGGAGGCAATGAAATAGGGGTTAGTATGAACGAGTTATTACGCCATACAAGTGCCATGGATGCAATGTTGTTAGATGCATTCTAGGACAATGAGGTAGGAGTCTAGGAGATGACACTCATAGCATTGATACCTTCTTCTAAAGCCTTAAATTGGATTCCACCACCCCTCTCTTTGGACCTAGTTAGTCAAAGTCTACCCAGTTGTGGACAATAATGTTACTATACAACTTGAAAGCAATGTATGGCATGTTAGATGTGTGTTTCTTAGCACTTTTGATGTAACTGACCATCAAATCCCTTATATTTTGAGGAATCTTGTCACACAATCAACATTGAAAATGGTCAATTTTATGAATGTTTAATTTCATTGTACATTTATATTTCCAAGTAACTACAAGTTATTCAAAGATAAGGTACTTTCGAGTGATAATGGATTTCCCGATAGCTACGAAGAGGCAAAGAAAATGTTGAAAATGTTGGGTATTGAGTACATATCATATCACGTGTGTCTGAATGATTGTATTCCATATAGAGGAAAATATACAGATAAAGAGATATGTCCAAATTATGGGCATGACAAATACCAAAAATCGATAAACAAGTCTAGATATCATGGTTCTCCTCATAATATGTTGAGGCACATGAATATAATCCCAAGGATTCAAAGGCTTTTTCGTTGCAAAGAATTAGCTATGTTGTAGGGATGGCATGCCTCACACCGAAATGAAGTAGGAGTTATGTAAATTTCAATAGATTTAGTAGACATGAAGCATACAGAGAATACATCGCCTGATAAATTCAAGGATGAAGTATGAAACCTTCAATTGAGAATATCCATGGATGGAATCCACCCATATTCCCTCCAAAACACCAACTAATATGGTTGGCATGTAGTAGTTATCAATAACAATATCCCCCCATGGTTGTCCATGAAGAATGAACATCTCATGTTGGCTCTTATAGTCCCTGGTAGAAAACAAGTGAAGAATATGGATGTTTACCTACAACCATTGATCAATGAATTGAAGGAATTATAGGAAGGGATACAAGTACATGATGTATCAATGCCCATCCCAGTAGAGAGGATTTTTACATTGTGTGGCATATGTGTGTACGCCACACATGATTATTTGGGATTAGTAGTTTTCTCAAGTAAATATGTTGTTTGTTTTGTTTATATTCATAGCACTATTTTTTGGCATTTTAATTCAATGTGACTATATTGATCTTCAGCACTAACGTGATATCTATACAGTAACATTACGGGTCTTGTAACAAAAGGGTATCATGGGTGCAAATGTTGTGGACCTTCTATGAAGGATAGGTGGTCTAGCCACATAGGAAATCCAATGTATGACTGCTCGAGGGTATTCCTACCAGAATACCACCCTTATAGAAGAGCAACATCTAGTTTCAATGGTAAACTAGAGAGAACCCAAAGGCCTAAAATAATGACATTGACGAACTAGATTAAGGCATATGATAGAGTGAAGGAGAACAAAACTACATAAATGTTCAATTAAAATGGGGAACCTATGTTCGATGATCATGAATTCTTTGACACCTATGTTGATAAAATGCTCGTTGGGATGAAAAGGGAATTGATATTTTATGAGCTCCCATATTGAGAGCATCTTAAGATTGTCCACTTACTATATCCCATGCATATATTTAAATATTTTCATATTCTTTATGGAGGCAGATGTCATAGAAAAAAAGTGACATGTTGGTTGTTAGGAGAGACCTCATTTCTTCAAATACTAAAAAGAAGCATTGGCCAATATAAGAGAATATAGGAGACGTTGGCCCCTCTTGGTCATTTAAATAAGGTGATGTCCCATGGGTTTTGAAGAAATATGAACTTCTTTGGAAAAGGAAGTTATATTGGGTGTGAAGTGCCTTCTTTATATGGGTCTACTCTATGGCTCTACTTCACTGTAGTAAAAAATTTGTCTGGTTTGAAATCACATGACCATCTCAACCTTTTAAGGGTACGTATAATGTCAAAAAATGTGTTTATTTTTTATTTATATATTTTACCATGCAAGTTAAAATGCAATAAAAAATTTGTGTTCACTTTGTATTGTCATTGTTTTTTTCTCATGGGTGGGTGGGTGAACCACGACTTTCCCAAGGACCTGCAGCATGTCATATCTAAACTATCTACATTTGTACGGTGGATCACATCAACCAAGATTGACATCACCAACATTCCACTGTGGAGTCAAGAGATAGCTAAGATTGGTTGTATGTTCAAGAAGGAATTGCCGATGAGTTTCATGGATTTGCATGTTCTTCTTCTAATTCACCTAGTTGATGAGGTTGAATTGGTCGGGGCAGTCTCATTTCATTGGATGTTCTTCTTTAAGAGGTACATGAAAAAATTAAAGGGATTTTTTTGACAAAGGAAAAAACCCAATGGGTTTATGGCAGAGGAGTGCATAGTATGTGAGTCATTCTTTTATTCCATTGAGTACATCAAGCAAATCGGCCACACACCAAGCACAACAATTTGGGATGATGATTACAATGCGGACAAAAGGGACAATTAGCTACTCCAAACAAATGGAAAAATGTGCATCATAAAGATTAATTTAGTTATTCTTTGTCTCTTGTATTCACAATGAAATTCATAATCTATATTTGATCTCATACGTACTATATGTCGATTTGATTTCATGAATACAACAACAAATTCTAAAATTGATTTCATCTATAAATTCATTCTTTACAAACAGAGGCAACACAACCATGGGTCACATTGTATGAAGAGAAGAATCATGCCTTATCTACATCATTAAAAGAAAATATGCCAATGATATGTCCCAATAGTTGGGTTGCTAACCAAGTTAGAGAGAAATATGTTGCATCTGGTCGTTACTTGCATGTTGAGGAGGATGCGATAAACATAGGGATTGCATTCTTGGTAATAATATCTTTCTATTATACATTTCTAACTTTATAATGCGCCATTTGAAATTTATCATCTATATTTTATATATTAATGGTCGAGTTATTAGACACATGACACCGTCATTTGTTCATTCTTTTACAAGTGCATTTGTTCCCATCTATGTGGACACATGGGCATCATTTTCACATTGAGGATGTTGATGATGGACATCATACATAAGACGTATTGTGGAGTGGAAGTCGAGTTTGACTAATCTAGTTATGCTAGCCACTACAATCGAAACCTAAAAGTGGGGAAGTTGGGTTATGTCGAAAAGATACAAGAGATCATTCAAGTGGGATTCTCATCTTTCCAGTGTGTTATTTTAGGTGCAAGTGGTGGGACACATTTCACGGGAATAATTTAAGGGAAGATCGTGACAATGGGATGACATGTATCAACTCTAAAAGGATGTGGGATGAAACTAAGGAGCCTTATGTTTTCCCAAAACACTATAACCAAGTGTTTTTTTACCTGGAGGTGTTGGATAGGGATTGGTGGTTGATATTAAGACACAAACCTAGATCTAAACATATTTTTAAGAACAAAAGTGCTATTATTCCAAGCGAGGATGATAATGAGGGTGATGGAAACATAGACTGATATGTACTTGTTTTATTTTAGATTTACAGTTTTGATATATCATTTTATTAATGTTATCTTTAATTCTTGAATTATATTGTTAATTTAGCATTATGACGGTGGAAATGGAAATTTGATTACCAAATGTTTTTAAACAATTGGAGTTGGTAACAATCAATCTAATGCAATGGGGTGGCAGGGGGGCGGGGTTATCTTCACTATGGAAGGACAATTGGAAACCAATTTCACCTGGGGACTAGGCTCAGAAACTAACAATATGCCCGAGGCCCTGGCTCTCTAGCAGGGACTTCGGATTGCCAAGAATCAAGGAATCACCAAGCTCACTATTCTAGGAGACTCAAGAATAATTATTCAAGCCATGGCCGAGAAATATCTACCTAACCAAATGCATCTCAAGCACCTAATCAAAAAAATCAAGATTCTATCACTCCCTTTCCTTAAAATCAAGTCATTTCATGTTTTGAGGTGGAATAATAAGGAAGCTGACCTAGCAGCGAATTTGGGATCCACTCTAGGTTTTGGAACTTTAATAATTAATGGGATTAACAACCTTTGTGTTCCTCCATAGGACCGGGGCTAGGTCTGTGGAACCTAATCCCCCGTGGGCCCTCCTCTCCCGAGTCCTCGACGCGCGTACTCTGGTTTTCAGGGCAGGTGGAGCTGAGAAGGCACGTGGCCACACATTTGATGGTAGGTTTGGTATTAATATGGGATACGGTGAAGTCCCCTCACCAGGTGTGAATTTTCTACTTGTCTCATCGACGCAGGGTGAATGGAGTGAGGTATCGCCTGGTTTAATGGCTTGCACACAGGGTTTAATTATGGTGATCATTGCATCCCTGAGTTGCAACGATTTTAAATTGCAGAGAGGCAGGGCAGGAGGCACCAAAATTTTGCTGAGTGTTAGCATGTTCAATATCTTGGAAGAGCCAGAACTGTGCTGTTGTATCATGAAAGGGAAGCAGACATTGGTGATCAGCATGGAAGCCACTTCTAAAACCTCTGCTTGGTCCTCCCCACCCAATTTAGTTGAGGCGGATATCAGGGACCTGAAAAGAGAATTCATGGTGCTGGAAGATCAATTTGAAGCAATTGATACAGAAGGAGGCAGGCGATTGGAAAATGTGGACAAATATTTGGTGTATTTGCGAAAGAAAACCAATCGCGTGGTGAGGAAGGACGAGAACATTATCATTGGATTGATTGTGGAACTGGAAATAAAAGTGGACAAGCTCGCCCTAAAGCTCGTCAAGCAAGAATCTCCTCCCAAGCTAGGTTCTTCGCCCAGCTTTGATGCAAAAATAAATTAAGATGTGGGAATTGGTCTGCATTTTTGCCATGATTTGTTGTAAATGTTGATCGTTGTTCTTACAGTTAAAGTGTTAAAGTTTGAATATGCTAGGTGGTTTTAAAGACTATTAAAACTCACTTTTCCACTTCCATAAGAGTGTAATTAGAGTCAAGGAAAACATATTGCCGCTACCATAAGGGCGTATGTTGAGAAACTAAACTCATATTGCCGCTTTCTCAAGGGAATTTTGTAATCTAGTTTGGTTTTTGTGGTTATACCACCATCTTAATACAATATAACCATTTCTGTAAAAAAAAAAAACAATCAATCTGATGCAAAATGTGTTTGTTTATAAAGATATTTGTGACTTTATGGAATTATTGTATGTGATTCTCCATAGTTCGATATTATCTTTCATTCTTTCCATTTAATTCATTCTAATGTTTTTTTTATCATTTCATTTATCGTATTATAATTACAATTCGATCAAAATCAACTAATTAGATTGCAAATTATCATTGATGTTAATCATATGTATTGTTTGATGTAATTTCAACTACTCTCATTTGAATAACAAGGTGGATTTCATGAATATATTGTCTTAGCTAGACACTTATACTTAGTGTGGTAATTGAAGCGTAAGAGTTCCTTTTAAAGGAAATAACAAGGTGGACCTGAACATATTAGAGGAAATAATGTCTATATTATGAAAAGGGAAAGCATGAGCATTTAAATAATTTTCAATTCATGGTTAATATTTGACTTGTTTTTTCAACTTTTAAACGATACCTTGATCTGAAAAAACAGCTTTTAGTTTGGTACATAGCCATATGTACATGGATTATTAATGACGTTTTTTTTTCAAATTTTCAAATTGATTATTTATTCTCAATAAATGTGTGAGAAATATTTAGGTTGACTCCAATCTCTTAAACTTTCCCTAACTATTCTTCTAACCTCTCGCTCGATTTATGGTAGATAATAGAAGAGAATTAATTTCCTATAATAGCATCAGTATAAATATGGTAATGTAATTAAATAAATAAATAAAAAGATTAAATTGAATTTGAAAATAAATAATACATTGGTATTAACAATCTAAGTAATTGGTGAACAATTGGAAATTACTGAGAGGAGGCGAGGCGGCGTCTGCAGTGCTAGGGTTCAGGATTCGCTGAGGGCTTCGGCCTCCTTCCGCACCTCCAGCCTCCCTCGCGACCTCCACATCGTCGCGCAGCCTTGTTCGGGCCTCTTCCATGGAGTCCGTGGTAGCCTGCGGAGGCGCCTCCCCTGCGCGGTCTATTGCAGCTGCCAAATCCGTGGCTCTTTCGATCTCCGCCGGCCCCAAATCCGGCCCTCCTCCTTCATATCCGGCCTCCTCCAATGGCTTCTCTCTCCAGGACGTGGCCTCTCTACGCAGGGTCTGCCCTTCCTTCAAAGCTGTGGCCTCGCGACGGGGCGAGCTCGCTGTTCAGCCCTCTGCGATTCCGGAAGCCCCAGCGATCTCCATCCAGATGCCGAATGAAGCCCTGGAGTTTGCTTCTGAGTTGAGCAAGACGTCCTTGGTTTGCAGATTCAATGGCTTCTGGCCTAGCCTGACAGATCTCCGTTCCTGGATCTCTTCTGCTTGGTCCCCTTTGATTGTTGGTGAGGTTGTTGCTTGCCCTTGTGCAAAGGGTTTCTTCGTGGCCATTTTCGATTCCGCTGAAGATAGACTCAAGGTTTCTAGCTCCAGGTCATGGTTCTGGGGCAGAGCAGGGCTGTCCATGAAGCCATGGACCCCTGACTTTGACCCATCCACGGCTTCCATCTCCTCTGCTCCGGTCTGGGTGAGACTCCCCTCTCTTCCCCTGCATTTTTGGGAGGATAAATCTCTTATGTCTATTGGAAACGGTCTCGGGAAATTTCTTTGCAATAGTCCAGATGAGAGTATAGACCGAACCACGTTTGCAAGGATTTGTGTCGAAATGGACTTCAAAAATGGATTCCCAGCAGAAATCAATCTCCTCGGCAAGGGCTACTCTTGGATCCAGAAGGTCGACTACGAGAATCTCTGCTTCAAATGCAGGGTCTGCTTTGAAACAGGGCATATAGCCCGTAACTGCGAGAAATCATCCGGAAAAAGAAGACTGCCTCGAAGCCAAAGGCCCACTTGGTGGAAAGAAGCTCCTCCAGAGAAGCAAGCTGAAGAGAAGACCTCGGCATCAGTCCCAGAAGAGGATGCCGAATCTGACCCCAAAGAACTTATTCAGGGGACAGACCCAGTAGAAATGCCTCCGCCCACGTCACCAAAGCCAACCCAGCGAATCTCAAACTGGGCTGATCTTGCCGATGCTGAAGAAACATAAGGTCAGATGGACATCCATGATCAAGGCCAAAGCAGCGAATGGCAGACAGTATAAAAAAAAAAAAAACCTAACCAACATCGGACAGATGTAATGACACGAAGCCGAACAGGCTCGCTGAAATAACTACCCTCAAGTAGCAATTAAGGTTGATGCAAGTTTGCACGGTTATTGAATTACTGAGTGACAGAAGCTATCTCTTTTGATGTAATGATCCCAGTGGCTTGCCACTGTTTTTAATACAAATCTTCCCAATGTTATTGTCTAAAAAAAAACAATCTAAGTAATTGGTACAATCAAATATATTTTAAATTCTTAGTTATCTAATAAATGATAATTAAATTATATGAAGATATATACGTATGCATATAGATAATATTTGTGTTTTTAAAAAATAGAATAAGTTTTTTTATAGAGATAAATCACATAGTATCAATTATGAGAAAAAGTATTATATTTATTTTATGAAAACATCGATTTTTTTTAAAAGTCATTGCTAGCTCAACACTATATTTATAATAATAATAATAAATGTTCATTCATTAGAAAAACTATTAAACAAACAAATTAAAAAAGTATGTGCAATGTTTAGTTTATATGACACCTTACTTTACTTACACACTTTTTTTAAAATAATTTATAGCTCAAGATAAATTGTTCGTTGATATAAAATACTATCAAACATACAAATAAGAAGAGTATGAACAATATTAAGCTAACATGACATCTTGCTTTACTTACATGTACATTACATTTGTAGAATTTCAATATTATACAAAGGATTGTATTAAAATAAAAGTATGGCATTTTCATTGTATTATATATTTCTTAGAGGGGATCATTTTTTTAGGTAAAGATTCTCTGATGGCGTTGTTCTTCTACAAATATCAAAACTAAGGTTTCTAAAACAATTTGGAGAACTGTCTAACCTTGTTTCTGCACACTCCCTTTCGTTGTCGATTTTCCGCACTCACCTTTTTCGCATGCGGAAATTGGAAATCAGAAACCTCACTTCTCTAACTTTCGAACTTCAACTTTCTACACTTCCACACTTCTCCTTTTTCTCACTTCCACCCTTCTGCACTTCCTCACTTCCGCACTTCACTTTTCTGGCTTCCGGACTTCGGAATCGAAAAACCCAACTTCCAGCCTTAGTCCTTTCCTGTTCTCCTGCTTTTCACTTTTCGACTTCGGAAATCAGAAATCTAACTTTTCTTATTCTTGAACTTTTGAACTTCCTCTTTTCTACTCCCGCAAGCCTCTTCCCAAACCATCGATCTACTACACAGTTGTTAAGATTCCATATGCTAAGCTAGATTATCAGCATTCAATTTCAATTTCATAACAAAAGGATATAGACAGGATCATTGAAAGAAACAGTATCACAAGACCAACACAGATTTACCCTAGGAAAAAACAAGCAAAAGCTTCCTCAATGCAGATGATCAAACAATAAAAGATAAAACCCCAGACTGATTCTTCTCCTCCTTGCAGCTACAGCTATCTCTCTCTCTCTCTTATGCGCTACACAAGTGAGTGTGAGTGTGTAGAAATGAGGAGAGCCTCACTTCTATTTATATTCCTCTGTTCACTTGATTTTCAACTCAACAAGTCGGCCCCACTAAAACTGACTCGGACGACTTCTCTAGGAGGACTCTAACAACTTAATATTATTTTAATTAGGGTGCTAATGACCCGACTTACAACGAAGGGAATTTCCTCATGACTCTTAGTAGTTCTCCCAATATGATCATTGGGGTATAATGAAATACAAATGATTCTCCTGATAGGAACATCGGGGATAATAAGTAAATACACTTCAAAGTTACAATAATTCAACACTCCCCCTTAACGAGAAGGGTATTCTACAACAACATCAACAACAACAGCATGAGAAGGAGAGAGATCATCTTCAATAACATCGGGGTGATACATCTATAAATCATAGGAATATTTTTCAACATCTTTGACATATAGTCTTCATCATCAACTTCAGCAGTAGCAACATCATCGTCATCATTTTAGTCTTCATCAATCAGCAGCATCATCATCAATAATACTTTGACCTTTCGATCACCATCAGCAGCAGCAGCAATTCTTTAAGCAACATCATCATCGTAATCATACTCTGATCTTTCGATCAGCAACATCATCATTGTCATCATACTCAGATATTTCGATCATCAACATCATCATCATCATCATACTTTGATCTTTCGATCAGTAACATCATAATCGTCATCATACTCTGATCTTTCGATCAATAACATCATCAGCAGCAACAACAACCTATAATCCACAATATGAATATGAATGTCTTCAGATCACTTTTGGACTTAAGTCCAGGGATGATACAATCCTACCACATTCTCGCCAACCGAAGTCACCGGATACAATTACAGGATAATCACTCCCTATCACTTTAGGACAAAGTCCAAGGATGATGCAATCCTACCACATTCTCGAGGACCGAGGTCACCGGATCCGTTCTGAACAAAATTTCAGGGATGATACAATCCCAACACATTCTCGAGTAACTAAGTCATCGGATCCGTTCTAAACAAAAGTTTAGGGATGATACAATCCCACCACATTTTTGAGGACCGAAGTCATTGCATCCATTCTAAACAAAAGTTCAGGGATGATACAATTCCACCACATTCTCGAGAATGGAATTCATCGAATCCGTTCTGAACAAAATTTTAGGGATCATACAATCCCACCACATTCTTGAGGACCAAAGTCATCGGATCCATTCTAAACAAGATTTCAGGAATGATACAATCCCCCCACATTCTCGAGGACCAAAGTCATTGGATCCATTCTGAACAAGAGTTCGGGGATCATGCAATCCCACCACATTCTCGAGGATCGAATTCACTGGATCACTTTAGAACAATGTTTAGGGATGATACAATCCTTTTTCTTTCTCAAAGACATAAATCTATAGATCACTTTAGGACAAATGTCCAGGGATGATACACTCCCACTGCAACATCACTGCTCCCCCTTTTGGGGAAGGTCTTTATGAAAAACATCAAGCTTGTCTCGAAAGTATTCAAACTTTACTCAAGATAGAGGCTTCGTCAACACATAAACCACTTGTTTATCAGTACTCACATACTTGAGCTTTATGTCTCCCTTCTGCATCATATCTCGATGTAGAAATATCAAATTTCTATGTGCTTCGATCTATCGTGGAACACTGGGTTCTCCATCATCTTTATACAACTCTGGTTATCACATAGAATCATGGTGGTATCCAACTCTAGGTTGAATAAACCTGACATCGGCTTCCGAAGCCATATGGCTTCACAACTAGTAGATCAAACTGCTATATATTCTGCTTCAGCCATGCTAAGAGAAACAATGGACCGTTTCCTGCTAAACCATGAAATCATAGTAGACCCCAGACTATAACATCCACCTGATGTGCTTCTTCTATCTAAGACACTTCCAGCCCAATATGCATCTATATAGCCATACAATCTATAATCATGGTTTCCATCATAGTATAGACCAAAGTCTATAATCCTTTTCAGATATCTCATCACATGTTTTGCAGCTATCAGGTGAACACATCTAGGTTGAACTAGATATTGACTCAAGGTGTTCATAGAAAAACAAATGTCTGGTCTGGTATTTGTTAGATACATCAATGACCCAATAATTTGTCTGTATTGTGTCACATCCAACAATTCTAATGATTCATCAGCCAACAACTTCAGGTTGGTATCCATGGGTGTGGCCATGGCTTTACATTCCAACATATCAAATATTTTCAAGACTTCCACTACATACTTTCCCTGGATGATAAAAATTCCTTCTGAGTTCTGCCATACCTCCAAGCCTAGGAAATAATGCATTAACCCAAGGTCTTTCATCTCAAATTCTTTAGCAAGCTTCTTCTTGCATTCCACAATCTGTTTCTTATTCCATGTCAGAAATAGATCATCCACATATAGTAATAGTATGACATGTTCATCTTCTATGACCTTGTAGTAAAGGTTAGGATCGGCTTTACTCTTGATAAAGTCCAAGCTCGTCAAGAAGCTATCTATCCTTCCATACCAAGCTCTAGGAGCTTGCTTCAGACCGTACAGGGCCTTATTCAACTTGCATATGTGAGTCCATTTGTCTTCAAATTCAAGTCCTTATGGTTGTTCTATGTATACTTCTTCTTCAATCACACCATTCAGGAAGGTTGTCTTCACATCCATCTGGTGTAATTCCCACTTCATCATGGATGCAAGTGCCATGATACCTCTTAATCGAAGTATATCATGCTACTAGTGCAAATGTTTCCTCATAATCAATTCCCTCTTTCTGAGAGAAACCTCTAGCCACAAATATTGCCTTGTACTTCTCTATACTTCCGTCAGCTGCATGTTTTATTTTGTAGATCCATTTGGAGGATACTACACTCTTTCCTTCTGGTTTGGGAACTATATCCCAAACATCATTCTTCATTATTGACTAGTACTCTTATGTCATTGCTTCTACCCATTCTTTCTTCTGTACATATTCTTCATAGTTTGTAGGTTCTTGATCCACAAGATCACACATCAAAGCTACATAGTTGGAAAATGTCTTAGGCTTCTTGCTTATCCTTGTGGAGCCTTCAGGAGCTCCATATCTTTATGCTTCTTCTATGATTTCTCTTGCCCAAGCAGGCTTTCTCTTCCGTGATATTTCCATCGTAGGGGGTTCTTGTGGTTCTGTCATATCATGATATTCAAGTGCTTCATCGTCAGGGAGGAATGTAGCCTCTACATTTCTGGGAGGTGCATCTTCCTCATACACTTCTTCATGTTGAAATTTTCTGGATCTCTTGAGGGTTTCATCTTCATCGAATGTTACATCTCTACTGATTTCCATGTGATGGAATCCAAGAATGTAAATACTGAATGCCTTGGACACTCCACAGTATCCAACAAATATTCCTTTCTTTCCGGAAGGGTCCAACTTGGTTCTTTTCTCTTTTGGTATATGAACATATATTGGACAACCAAATATCTTGAGGTGACTTACCTCAAGCTTCTTTCCCATGAACATATCTTCTGGAGTCCTGATTCCAAGAGTACTTTGAGATATTCTATTATGTACAGAGACAACAGTTCTTGTTGCTTCTGCCCATAGATGCATTGGAAGATATTGATCATATATCATTGTCTTCACTACCTCCATGATGGTTTTTTCTTTCTTTCTGCAACACCATTTTGTTCAGGATTATAGGGAGTATTTAGTTCCCTCTTGATTCGAACATCTTTGCAAAAGGCTTCAAACTCTTTTGAATTATATTCTCCACCATTGTCTGATCGAAGTGTCTTTATTCTCTTGTCTAAAAGATTCTCTATCAAGGCTTTGAATTCCTTGAATTTCTCAAAATCTCGCTCTTTGCTTTCAAGAAGTATGTCCATGTCTTTCTTGAATAGTCATCAATAAATGTAATATAATACTCAAAACCACTCAAAGATGTGGAGGACATTGTGTTAGTTTTTCAACATTTAAGCTAGCATTATATGGATCTTTAACTAAGAGAACAACAAGCACAGCAATCAAACACAAGAGACAATGAACACGGTGTTTTTCCTCGAGGAAACCATAAATGGAGAAAACCCCACAACTTCCTCAGAGATAGAATCAGCACAAAAGGTAAAACCCCAAAATAGTAAGATGCACTCCCAACAGCAGTAACCTTCTTCTTCTCTAGCCCCAGTGTCTTCTCCTTCCTCAACTATGCGCTACACTTGAGTGTGTATGTGATGTATGCTAAATAGAGAGTCAAGCTCTCTATTTATACTAATCTGAACATGACTAAAACCCTACTAGGGCTGACCTCTACTAGGAGAGTCTAATAACCCTAGTGCCCCAGAACTGTGGGGAATTTAACCCTTAGACAATCGAAGGGTTACCCACAATGACTTGACATGACTTGTCTACATTATTGATTCTCCCAATCGGAACATCGGGGCATGACATGATAACATCCCAGAATAAAAATCGGGTTACAATAGATAAGAAATACAAGTGAATACATTCCAAAGTTACAATTACATCAACACTCCCTCTTAACTAGGAAGGTATTCTCTCGACACAATTTTCATCACTCGTCTTCTTCTCTAGATCTTCTCATCATCTGCATCTCCAAGTCATCTTGTCTTCAAGTCATCTTTATCTTCATGCCATCTTCATCTGGATCTAGATCATCACTCGATCTGGATCATCATCACTGGATCATACTCGATCTGAAACATCACTGGATCATACTCGATCTGGAACATCACTGGATCATACTCAATCTGGAACATCTCTGGATCATACTCAATCTGGGACATCACTGGATCATGCTCGATCTGGAACATCATCACTATATTTGGATCATCACTTGATCTGGATCATCATCACTCGATCTGGATCATCATCACTCGATCTGGATCATCATCACTACTGGATATGGATCATCACTCGATCTAGATCTCTCAGAGTCATCATAACTGGATCTGGATCATAGCTCGATCTGGATCTCCTCTAGTCACCATCATATGTGTTATCTCATGATTCTTCTCACCACAGGAAGTTCTACAGAGACAGCCTTCTTTCATGCTGGGTGTATGCCTACCTCCTTGTAGGTCTTTGGTAGCCCTTACATCTGACCTACTCATCAAAATGGCCAGCACTCACATCTGACCTGCTCGTCAGAAAGGTGGTAGCCCTTACATCTGACCTACTCGCCAGAATGGCCAGCACTCACATCTGACCTACTCGTCAGAAAGGAGGTAGCCCTTATATCTGATCATATAGGACCTAATCCTATAGTCACATCAGAATGGCCAGCACTCACATCTAACCTACTCGTTAGAAAGGCGGTAGCCCTTACATCTATGTAGGAGCTCATCCTACATTAGAATGGCCAGCACTCACATCTTACCTACTCGTCAGAATGGCAGTAGCCCTTACATCTGACCTACTAGTCAGAATGGCCAGCACTCACATCTGGCATGGGAGTAACTTAATCCTTTAGCCATGACAGAATGGCTCAGCCCTTACATCTGACCTACTCGTCAAAATGGCGATAGCCCTTACATCTGACCTACTCGTCAAAATGGCCAGCACTCACATCTGACATGGGAGGAACTTAATCCTTTAGCCATGACAGAATGGCTCAACCCTTACATCTAACCTGCTCATCAGAATGGCTATGGATCTCAGCACTCAAATCTGACATGGAAGGAACCAATCCTCTCACCATGATAGAATGGCTCAGCCCTTACATCTGACCTGCTCATCAGAATGGCTTCTTGACTTGTCACTTCCCCTTGGAAGGGACCTCGATCTGGAGAAAACCAAGCTTCTCCCTAAAGTGCTCGAACTTCACTCTGGCTAGTAGCTTCATCTACACATCATCTATCTGATCGTCCGTCGCAACATACTGGAGCTTCACTGCTCCCCTCTGCACCATATCCCTGATATAGTGATACTTGATCTCGATATGCTTCGGCTTGTCATGGAACACTGGATTCTCTGACAACTTCATGCAACTCTGGTTGTCACAATGTATACAATCTCGAGATCAAATAAATCAAACAGTAGCTTCCTTAGCCATACTGCCTCATAACTAGCTGAACAGGCTGCAACATACTCTGCTTTAGCTGTACTCAGTGCCACACAGGATTGCTTCCTTCTAAACCAAGAGATCACACCTGATTCCATACTGAAGAAACACCCTGAAGTGCTCTTCCTATCGATGGCACTTCTTGCCCAATTTGAATCAACATAACCCTCCAGGTTAATCTTCTGATTCACATCATACTTGAGCCCATAATCAACTGTACCCCTTAGGTACCTCAGAACATGCTTTGCCGCAATATGGTGAACATTTCTCGGATCTATCAAGAACTGGCTGAAGGTGTTCACAGCAAAGCAAATGTCTGGTCTCGTGTTCGTCAGGTACATCAAGGACCCAATCGTCTGATGATATACCGTAGCATCAACTGACTCTGATGAAACATCACTCAATAGCTTCAGGTTCGATGCCATAGGTGTGGCCATAGCCTTGCAGTCCATCATCCCAAACCTCTTTAGGATCTCTACTGCATACTTCCCTTGTCCAAGAAAGATTCCATTCACACTCTGCCACACCTCCATACCTAGAAAATAATGCATCATTCCCAAGTCCTTCATCTCAAACTTGGCAACAAGCTTTCTCTTTGTATTAGCAATCAACCCATCCATACCTGTCACAAATAGATCATCTACATACAATAGAAGCATCACTAGGTTGCCATCTTCAACCTTGTAGTAAAGGTTGGAATCTGCTTTACTTTTGGTAAAGCCCAAACTGGTAGAAAGCTGTCAATTCAGTCGTACCATGTCCTAGGTGCCTATTTCAAACCATACAGGGCTTTCTTCAATCTGCACACATGAGACTCCCTATCATGTGTCTCAAAACCGAGTGGTTGTTCTGCGTACACTTCCTCTTCCACTACACCATTCAAGAAAGCAGTCTTGACATCCATCTGGTGTATCTTCCATTTTATCACTACAGCCAGAGCAAGTACTGATCTAATGGAAGTGTATCTAGCTACAGGTGCAAAGGTTTCTTCATAATCTATTCCTTCTTTCTGAGAGAATCCCCGAGCCACAAATCTTGCCTTATATTTTTCTATGCTACCATCTGCAGCATGTTTGATCTTGTAGATCCATTTGGAAGTTACAACTGACTTCCCTTTTGGTCTTGGGACAACATCTCAAACATCATTCTTCATGATCGATTGGTATTGTTCGATCATGGCATCCTTCCATTCTTTCCGTACTCCCGCTTCTTCATAACTGGAAGGTTCTTTATCAATGAAATCACATAGTAATGCTACATACCCGGAGTAGGATATGGTCCTCTTTCTTTCTCTGTGATTCTCTTCTAGTGCCCCATATCTTTCCACACCTTGGATAAGTTCTCGTACCCAAGCAGGTTTCCTTTTATGAGGATTCTTATCCAGAGGTGGATCTACAGGTCTTTGTGGTTCTTTAAATTCTCGATCTTCTTCTTGAGCTTATTCATTCATGGTTGTATCATGAATTCTTGGTGCTTCTACTTCTTTGGATTCTTCAGCAGGTTTCTTTCTGGATTTGTTGTAAGCTGTATCTTCATCAAATGTCACATCCCTACTAATGTCAATCTTCTTGAATCCTGGGAAATATATTCTATAAGCCTTCGAGCTTTCAAAGTATCCCACAAATATACCCTTCTTTCCTGAAGGATCTAATTTAGTCCTCTTCTCTTTTGGAATGTGTATGTACACAGGACAGCCGAATATTCTGAGATGGCTAACTTCGGGTTTCTTGCCAGAGAATACTTCTTCAGGAGTCTTGTTCTCAAGTACTCTATGTGGAGTAGGGTTCTGTACATACACCACTGTTCTGGTAGCTTTCACCCAAAGATGCATAGGAAGGTCTTGATCATGAAGCATTACTTTTGCAGCTTCCATGATAGTTTTATTCTTTCGTTCTGCAATCCCATTCTGTTGTGGATTATAACGAGTAGACAACTCCCTCTTAATCCTTAATTCTTTGCATAGCTCTTTGAACTCATTTGAAGTGAATTCTCCACCATTATCTGATCGAAAGGTCTTGATCTTCTTTTCAGTGTGGTTCTCGACCAAGGCTTTGAATTCCTTGAACTTGCTGAATACTTCGTCTTTGTCTTCATGAAATAAACCCATGTCTTCCTAGAAAAATCATCAATAAAAGAAACATAATATGCATACCTGCTTAATGAGTTTGATGACATAGGACCGCATACATCGGAGTGGATGATTTCCAAGATTCCTTTTGCTTTGCTTTCGCTGCTTGGAAATGTCTTCTTTGTATTCTTTCCTTTCGCACATCCTTTGCAGACCCCATTATGTTTTGCTTGGATTTCTGGAAGACCTTTAACAGCTTTGCTTGCAATAGGTAGTGCTCTGTAATGCACATGTGCAAGCCTTCTATGACGAAGTTCACTTGGCTCTACTGTGTCATGGACCAAGGCTTGTTCTGGATGACCATTTAGTTTGTATAATCCTCCTTCTTGTTCTCCAATCACCACCGCATCATTGATAGTCTTTCCTTTTGGCCACATGATGACTTGACCATCTATGAATGCAACCCTCATTCCTTTTGCATCTAATGCTGATATGGAGAGGAGGTTCTTCTTGAGTCCTGGCACAACAATACTTCTTTCATTATTAGAGACTTTCCAGAGTCTAGCTTATGGGAAGATTCCCCGCTACCTTTTATTGGATATTGGTAGTCATCTCCTAGATTCACCTTGTGATGTGATTCATGTTCTGACAGTCTCACAAAGGATTCCTTGAATCCAGTCATATGTTTGGAGGCCCCACTGTATATAAGCCAATCATCACTTCCATGAGTAATGTTACCTATGAGAGCAGAAATCAAAACATATTCATCCTCGCTTGAAGAATCTTCACTTTCATATATGGTTCTCTTCTTGGATGGTTCATCATCCTCTGCAACATGAGCACGATGTCTTCTTTTGCTGCTCCTCTTTGATAGCTTTGTTTTCTTAGGACAATTCTTTGCATAATGTCCTGCTTCATCACATGTATAACATATGACCCTAGACAAATATTTTCTAGTGTTATCTTTGTGATAGTTCTTACCTCTAGGGTGACAAGATCTTCTTTTGGTTGACTTGGAGCGTACCATGAGAGCTTGATCTTCACTTTCCATCTTTTCTTCTCGAGCTGCTATCCATGCTTCTTCTTGAAAACACTCTTCCCATAGTCTGTTGAACTTGACTAACTTCTTTCTAGCACAGATTCCTTGGATGAAACAATCCCATGACCTTGGAAAGCCATTCAAGGTAGTCATCACAATCTCTGTATTTTCCACTTCTTCATCTACTGCTTCTAGTTATTCCTTGATCTGAGAGAATCTTGTGAAGTAATACTGGATTGTTTCTACATTCTGAATCTTCACATTCTTCAGTTGGTTTCTCAGAGTCATCTTCCGGTTTATGTTCTTCCCTTCAAACAATTTGGTTAGGGCATCAAACATAGCTTTAGGTGTCTTGAGAGAGGACACCTGAGGGATAAGGTGATCCTTGATAGAATCAGCAATTATCCTCTTTGCCATAACCAACTTCTTCTTATGCAAGGCCTTAGCCTCATCTCCCTCTGGAACTGGAACCTCCTCATGGATGTAGGAGTCTAACTCATTTTCTTCTAGGACCGGGGAGATCCTATACTTCCAAGCTCAGAAGTTATCAGCTCCCTCAAGATTTTCATCAAGGCTGGTATGATGAGACATCTTAACTGAGAACCTCAAATGGAAATACAAAATATTTTAGATCTTACTAGGTCAAAATGTCGGATCTGAATTTTGAGCTGAAATCCTGTAGAGCTGGTTCAGGAGCAAATTAGGGTTTTGTTTTTCTGGAGTTCTGTCCACCCAAATGCTTTGAAATTTATCCCTAACTTCGATTTTGGGGAGGAGATCAATCTAGGCCTAGGCTCACTAAAAAATTCCTCTTCTGTGAAAAGCCCTAATTTTCGGCAGTAGTGTCGGGCCCAAGACTGAAAAACCTGAGAATTGGATTCTGCTTCGATAGAAAGATGCGCCCTAAGGAGGAGAGTTATTCCACCTTACTTTTGCTAAAAATATATGCAGAGAGATCCACAAAGTGGAAGCCCTAGTTCCCACAGCTACATAGTGTCTTCTTCTCGGGTTAGTTCTAATACCATGTTAGTTTTTCAACATTTAAGCTAGCATTATATGGATCTTTAACTGAGAGAACAACAAGCACATCAATCAAACACAAGAGACAATGAACACAATGTTTTTCCTCGGGGAAACCATAAATGGAGAAAACCCCGCAAATTCCTCAGAGATAGAATCAACACAAAAGGTAAAACCCCAAAACAGTAATATGCACTCCCAACAGCAGTAACCTTCTTCTTCTCTAGCCCCAGTGTCTTCTCCTTCCTCAACTATGCGCTACACTTGAGTTTGTATGTGATGTATGCTAAATAGAGAGTCCAGCTCTCTATTTATACTAATCCCGACATGACTAAAACCCTACTAGGGCCGACCTCTACTAGGAGAGTCTAATAACCCTAGTGCCTCGGAACTGCAGGGACTTTAACCCTTAGACAATCGGAGGGTTACCCACAATGACTTGACATGACTTGTTTACATTATTGATTCTCCCGATCGAAACATCGGGGCATGACATGATAACATCCCGGAATAAAGATCGGGTTACAATAGATAAGAAATACAAGTGAATACATTCCGAAGTTACAATTACATCAACACATTAGACCGCACACATGTGAATGAATCAATTCCAACGTACCTTTAGTTTTTGTTTCACTCTTCGGAAATGGATTCCTGATATTCTTCCCTTCCACACATTCTTTGCAAATGCCTTCATGGTTGATCTTCAAGTCTAGTAATCCCGTCACTACTTTGTTCACATGAGGTAGTGCTTTGTAATTGATGTGGGCAAGCCTTCTATGCCACAGTTCACTAGGGTTAGTGGACTCATGAACAAGGGTTGTTTCTGAATGTCCCTTAAGTTTATACAGGCCTCCTTCTTCTTCACCAATGACAACTGCATCTTCAATTGACTTTCCTTTGGGCCACATGAGTACTTGGCCATCTATGAATGCAACTTTGGATCCTTTCTTATCTAAAGCTAAGATAGAAAGTAAATTCTTCTTTAAACCTGGTACATATTAGACTTCCTTCATCTTCAGAGCATTCTCTGAATCAAGCTTGTAGCTTGCTTCACCTATTCCTTTGATTGGATTATAGTACATATTCTTCTACATCTTCTTCTCTTGCTTGCTTTCTTGGAGGTCCTTCCTCTTCTTCTTCATCATCCTCATCTTCAGCTAGATGTGCAGGATGTCTTTTGTTGTTGTTCTTCCTCTTCTTGTATTCTTTTCTCTTCAAAGGACAATTTCTGGAAATGTGTCCTATCTTATCACAATGAAAACATTGAAAGGTGGAGTAGTCCTTATTGGAGAGACTTTCTTTAGTTTTCTGGAACCTTTAGGAGGTTGCTACTCCTTATGGTTTCCTTTCTTGAAGTTTGGTTGACTTCTTCTTCTCTTTGTATGGGTGGCTAGGGCTTGATCATCCTCCTTCATTAGGGCTTCTCTATTTACCACTCTATTCTCCTCTTGAATACAATCTTCCCATTATAACATCAAACTTCATTCTTTCCTTCCTGGCACACATCATCTGGATGAATGACTCCCAAGGTCTAGTGAGACCATTAAGAGCAGTCATAACCAATTCATCTTCATCAATTTTGTATCCAATGGCTTCTAGTTGTTGCTTGAACTAGAAGACCCTTGTGAAGTAGTCCTGGATGGATTCTCCATTACTCGTCTTGGTGCTCTTCAATTGAGCTCTTAGATTCATCTTTTTTTTTTATGTTTATTCCCTCATACATTCTAGATAGGGCACCATACATTTATTTTGGAGTCTTCTTGGATGACACTTGGGAGATCAAGTGATCCTTGATGGAATCAGCAATAATCCTTTGTGCCCAAATCAGATCCTTTATGTGCTTCTCCTTAGCTTCAACCTCTTCAAGTTCTACAACTTCACCCTTGATATAGTTCTCAATATCATTCTCCTTGAGAATAAGACCAATTATGTATTTCCATGCTTTGTAATTCTCTATTCCTTCTAGCTTGTTCTCAAGCTTGGTGCTTGGGGCCATCTTGTCAGGAGATCACTGAAAAATGAAATTCTGAGGAATGAGAAACTGAACTTACCATGAGATGTGCTTAACTAAGGTGATTTGACTAGTGTGCTTGGTTTCTGGAGATCTTAAGTCTTCACCTTTTAAATCTGACTTGTGAGATTCAGTACTACAACTTCTAGCAGTTTTATGGTTCACTGGATCTGTAGTTTTTCTAGTGTAGTGTCAAACTAGGGTTTGACTTTCCAGGAGATCTGATCCTCCAAAAACTTTGATCCTAGGCTCAGAATATGTGCTCTAGGAGGGATCAACTTGCCATGCACTTAGTTCTTCAAAACTCAAAAATTTTCCTAAAGCCCTAATTTCTTGTCGAGGAGAGAGAGCGGGCTTTTTCACCTTGTGAAAGTTGTCATATTCAAGGTAGCTCTGATACCATGTTAAGATTCCATATGCTAAGCTAGATTATAAGCATTCAATTTCAATTTCATAACAAAATCATATACACAAGATCACTGAAAGAAACAGTATCACAAGATCAAGGAAAACCCTAATGGGAAAAACCCAACAAAACCTTCCTCATTATAGATGATCAAAAGATAAAAGATAAAATCCTAGATTTATTCTTCTCCTCCTTGTAGCTACAACTATCTCTCTCTCTCTCTCTCTCTCTCTCTCTCTCTCTCTCTCTCTCTCTCTCTTTGATGCGCTGCACAAGTGAGTGTGAATGTGTAGAAATGAGCAGAGCCTCACTTCTATTTATATTCTTCTGTTCATTTGATTTTCCACTCAACAAGTCGGCCCCACTAAAACTGACTTGGACGACTTCTCTAGGAGGACTCTAACAACTTAATATTATATTAATTAGGGTGCTAATGACCCAACTTACAACGGAGGGAATTTACTCATGACTCTTAGTAGTTCTCTTGATAGGATCATCGAGGTATAATGAAATACAAATGATTCTCCTGATAGGAACATCGGGGATAATAAGTAAATACACGTCAAAGTTACAATAATTCAACAGGGGTATATTGTGACCATCGATCTGTATTTTGATGCGGATCACAACCTAACTATGTGGATCTGCATCTCTTGGCTGCGGAACTTAACTGCAACTGTTGATCTTCTTGATGATGCACATCAATCGTCAATTAACTGTGTAAAACCTGATGATTCACCTCTGCGCACAAAATCAGTGAATTCTACCTACAATCCTTGTCAATACTCAATACATTTCTTCATTCACTAACCATACAGTCACGAGGTCACAAAATATGATTCAAATGGGAAATTTCTTCCAAAAATACAGACATATGATTTTATTTCACAATGGTCCTTTATCTAAACATAAATACAATGGATAGATCAATACAAACATGGACCTCTCTTTCTCTGTGTATGCTCCAAGAGTCTAAAATCTGAGCTTTTTCCTCTTGATCTAACCTCCCAAACTCTTCGAGATTCCCTAAGCTCTATGAGCTAAACTAAGCTCCCAATCCACCCAAACTCTTCAAGCTTATCAAGCTATATACCAAGTATGCTAACTGTGTTTAAATACAAATATATTTATGTTTCTCAGATCCATGAAGATAGGATCAAGACTTATGACCCTGTTAATGACTCACTAGAATTACTCAACAGACTTCAACTGAACCCTATCTTTTACACATGGAAAGGATCGAGTATCCTTATCCAGATTTATTCATATTTTTATAAAATAAAGCAATTTACATAAGTGTGAGACCCTAGGTTTCCTTAAGTTTCCCTTGACCTTGTGAAGTCATAAATGACTTCACTAAGGTAGTATATGCTCCTGCATCAGACTCCCTAGCTTGAAACTCTTCATGGGCTCCTGTTTATGATCTCCCTCACTGTTGGTTTTCTATAACATTTCAGCATATACCCAAAGTCTAAATATGGGCAGTGTTCTCATCTTGAACAGTCCCTTCAGTCATATCTTCCAACACTTTGTCAGCAACAAGTCTCTGGTACATGTTCTGACTTCAATGGTCACTTGTGCTCCTCCTGTACCTGGCCTACAAAAAACTTGTTAGTAGGTTCACTTTTATCTGCATGTGAATAGATCAATGTCCTCTGTTACAAAAACAAACAATAAACATAATGTCAGGAAAAATTCTAATACTTAAGAATTCCTTGCATGAATTCTCTGATCCTTCTCCTCTTTGCTTGTTTTTTTTTGTCATATCATCATCCTTATGTTTCCAAAAGAAACCATGGCCCCTTGGTCATTTAACTTTAGTCCTCCATTTGCATGGATCCCATATCTTGTTTTGTATTTGTTGCTCACTAGTTCTATAGTGATCTTCAAAATTTTCCACGGTCATTCAAATGACTATCTATACCTCCTTGTTATAGTTCCTCTTACATCTCTGCATAGGATGCCATAACTCATCTATATCTTCATCCAGTCTGTCTCTTTGCTGAAACATTCATGTCTGGTTGTCCTTCTCCACTGCAATATTCACTTGCTCAACAGTATAGAAATTAACCTCCAAAGGATTCTCCCATTTCCGCAACACAACAGATTCATTACCACTTCCTTCAATATATACAACCCTATCCTGAGCTGCCATATTGTCTCTCAAGACAATTTCTTCCTCTATATTTTCCTTTAGAAAATGAAAGGAAATTTGATTACCACCAAAAAAAATCTACTTCCTTATTCATTATCCAAGCTATCCATTTGCATAATACCTGTAACAAAGCCAACAAATAGATATTCAAAACATAGACATTCCACATGCACATAATTTCACCTTCATCTTCATCCTCTTCCACCTTTTGGACAATATTCAGCAACTATCCCTTTCCTCCATTTGTGCAACATGCAGTTAAACACATATCATTAGTATCAAAAACATAAGGCTCTCTAGTCTCAACCGATGCCTTCTCCTCCAACATTCCATGTTGACAAATTTCAGCACAACAGTCTTTGAAATCCTCAATGGACTTCTAATCAACATCCTCATTTTACTCTTTATACTGATATGAACTCCTTTCCCTGTTCATGAGTTTATCGGTAAACTTTGTATCAGCATCCTCTCCCTCTTCATCAAGGTACACACCTTGCTTAGATTCACACATAATGTGAACTTCCTCCTCATCCCCAGTTGTTATGAGACTTTCCTCTTCCTTCATCCAAACACTAAGCTTGTGTTTGATATTCCTAGCACAGAACATTTTTACAGGCCATTGCACTTTCCTCTTCAATCTCCATCCATAATACTGATCTTCTATATCTTCTTCATGCAACAATTCTGTCATTATACTAAGCCTTTCCTTTAGCTCAGTAATCTCTCTATCAAATTTACATTGACTCATCCTCTTGACACCAACTGTACTAGTATCTTCCTTCATTCTATTATGGCTTCCTCTTGAACCCTTTAGATGACTATCAACAATCACCTTTTTCACTATCTCCATGAGTTTACCCATACTCATAATGACCTACAATCAAGCCTCCCTTCTCAACACCTCATCAAGTTTCCTCCTACTTGACCTATTGGCATTCTCTTGGTTCTCACACAGAACGCTTGAGCACTCATTATGCTCTCTACAGGATTAACACTTGCATTTATTTCCTACAACACTCTGCTATGAGGGTTCCCTTACCACAATCTCCCCTTAATTCCTCTATTTAGAAATCAGCATTCTGCCTTATTCTCCTCAAAGAACATTCTTCCTCAACCTGCAAATTAGTATTGCAAAACTTTTCTCCATTGTATGCAAATCTTTTGCACTATGATATGCATCTTTCCAGACAATAATAACATGCTTTGAATTTGTTAGTAGCTTAGGAGTAAATATGGTCTTTTCTTTCATACAAGAAAATAAACTCCTATCTAACAATTCCTCCTTTCAAAAACAAATTACTATTGTGACCACACTCTCATACCTTCACGCAGAATCCCCTTTTCCGCTCTGATACTACTATGATGGCACTGTTCTTCTACAAACCTCAAAATTGAGGTACTGAAAACTAATAGGCCTTAATTTTCTTAAACAGCTTGAAGAACTGTCTAACCTTCTTTCCACACACTCCCTTCCGCTATAGGCTTTCCACAGTCACCTTTTCCGCATGCAGAAATCGGAAATCGAAAACCTCACCTCTCCAAATTTTCACACTTATGCACTTCCTCACTTCCACTTTTCCGGCTTCCCGACTTTGGAATCAAAAAACCCAACTTTCAGCCTTAGTCCTTTCCTCTTCTCCCACTTTCCACTTTTCGACTTCGAAAATCGGAAATCTAACTTTTCTTATTCTCGAACTTTTGAACTTCTGCCTTTCCACTCCTACAAGCCTCTTCCCAAACCGTCGATCTACTGTGGGGTGGATTGTGACCATCGATTTGTATTTTGATGTGGATATGCATCTCTTAGCTGCAGAACTTAACCGCAATCATTGATCTTCTTAATGATGCACAACAATCGTCGATTAACTGTGTAAAACTTGATGATTCATCTCTGCGTACAGAATCAATGAATTCTACCTACAATCCTTGTCAATACTCAATACAATTCTTCATTCACTAACCATATAGTCACCAGGTCACAAGATATGATTCAAATGGCAAATTTCTTCCAAAAGTACAGACATACGATTTTATTTCACAATGGTCCTTTATCTAAACATAAATGCAATGGATAGATCAATACAAACATGGACCTCTCTCTATATGTGTATGCTCCAAGAGTCTAAACTCTGATCGTTTTCCTCTTGATCTAACCTCTCAGCCTCTTCGAGCATCTCTAAGCTCCCAATCCACCCAAACTCTTCGAGCTTATCAAGTTATCTACCAAGTATGCTAGCTATGTTTAAATACAAATATATTTCTATTTATCAGATCCATGAAGATAGGATCGAGACTTATGACTCTTCTAATGACTCACTAGAATTACTCAACAGACTTCAACTCAACCCTCTCTTTTACACATGGAAAGGATCAAGTATCCTTATCCAGATTTATTCAGCTTTTTATCAAATAAAGCAATTTACATAAGTGTGAGACCCTAGGTCTACTTAAGTTTCCCTTGAACTTCGGAAGTCATAAATTACTTCACTGAAGTAGTCTATGCTCCTGCATCATTTTCCTTCAATTTGCAAGTCGGTTTTGTTATTCTTTTTACTAGTGCCACTTGCTAACTGTTAAATATTTTCATGAAAACATTATCAATCAATCACATGGAATTAATAAATATCCTAATGTATAATTAAATATATATCAAATAATAAGAATTTAATAAATGTCATAATTTATAAATCAATCACATGGAATTAATAAATATCCCAATGTATAATTAAATATATATCAAATAATAAAAATAATAAATGTCATAATTTATAACTTAAGTATTGATATAAATGTTAAGCATTTAACTATCAATATATAAGTTCACATAAATGTTTATACTTATTGTAAAAATATGATAGTAACTTCATTGTAAGGAAGAAGAAATTATTGATGTTTTTTATTAAACACCTCTCACGATTTTTCTAAATAAATATGCATGATGTTTTTTCACAATTTAAAATTCACCATATACACAATATTGTATTGGAGGAATTTGTTTTTGATAATACACATCTAACAATCACATGTCTATAAGCAACTATGAACATTCACGTCTAATATGACCAAACATCATCTAAGATAAACATCTCGTAATGACATCTAAAAACAATACTTTAACATCATCTAACATACCATCATCATCATTTTCACCACCTAACAAACATAAACATAAACATCATCGTACCATCATAAACATAAACATATTCATATCAACATTAACATAACCATATTAAACATAAACATAAAGATACCATCGTCATCATTTTCACCTTCTAACAAACATAAAACACAAGCATCATCAATATACCATCAGGAACATAAACATGAATGTACCATAATAAACATTACATTTCCATCTTTTAATATATACATCTAACATATTTAAACATCATCTAACACATAAATCTAATAATAACATCTAACAAAACACAAGCTATATTATATAACATGCATAACCATCACACACATCTAACAACATCATCTAACCTAACCAAACAGACACATCACCATTAACATATAAATAAACATCAACATGAAAAATGCAATATATATATATATACCACCTCCTAAACTAGAGGCATAAATATCTCTCCCACCATCAACCACTTATACTATGAAACAATAACTTTATACTACTAGCATAGATCCATCTTAAACCCGAATCCGAGAGAGATCTAATTTCTTGAGATGTAAATATTTTTTATTTTAATTTTTTACATTAAAAAAAAAATTACACCTCATGAATAAACATGATGATTAAACTAGCATAGATATATTTTAAACCCAAGTCTATCAAGCACCGAGAGGGATCCAAAGGTAAAAAATGTACACCTCAAGAAATTGGATCCCTCTCGGTGCTTGATAGATCTGGGTTTAAAATATATCTATGCTAGTTTAATTCTTATATATATATATATATATATATATATATATATAAGTAATATGTAATTTATATTTTTCATTTTTTATTTTTTAATATTTTTTATTTATGTCGGCTATAGCATAACGTGACTAACGTGACAGGATCTACCCCATACTAGGCTGAAGAGCACCTCGCTTCTCTCGATGCAATTAATAAATTTATATGTAATTTTCATTAAAACATATGTAAAAAAATTTAAGCCTATATGTTTTCAATTTTTTTTTTTTTTTTTAATATTATTTATTTAATTTTTATTATTATTAAAATATGACACGTTACATAATCTTACATAACGTTACAACATCTCCCCATACTTGGCTGTAGAACACCTCGCTCCTCTTGGTGCAAAGAACGAGAACTCTAACCATAAAAACGGTGATTTTTTCATAAAAACACCAAAAACACGCCCCAAATAGAAAAGTGTTGATACCAGTATACACGTTTTTTTTTGGGGGGGTGGGGTTGAAAAATAGAGCCATGGAATAAACACCCCATACTGATGTTTACAAAAACTTTAAAATCAACCTCTAAATTGGGAATATATTTTTTTCTTCAATAGATAAATTACAACTTTTTTTAAATTTGCATATTAAACAAAACAAAACAAATGTTTCATAAATAATTTCACCACTCTAACTATAGAAAATCAAAGAAATATGATGTGCTTCATAATGAAATCATATATTAGACCATACAAGAACAAATAATTCATATAATTTTAACCCAAAAAAATTTAAAAATTAAATAAAAATAAAGGAAATTCTAAAAACGTTAAAACAAATTTTGATTTTTTTTACTAAAAACAAAGATGATTAAAGATAAAAAATTTAAATGACCTCTTGGCAGAATTTTTTGGCTCCAAGAAAATTTTGAATCCATTGAAGCGACTTCGGCTCTAGTTCATGCTTGGGAGGGCTTGGGTTTGTTCGTTGCAGGATCGTGAAAGCTCTTCTTAGCTCCTTGATCTAGAATCAACTCTTTTATGATTGATAGCTCCAAGATCTATATCCATTGAAGTGAGAAGAGCTTCGGCCCTCAGTCGTCCTTTAGAGGAGTTCTTGATCTTCATGAGCTATCGTTGGAAGGATCCACCAAGTGGCTGCGACCTTGGAATTGTAGTCTCCAATCTATCATCGTTTGGTTTTCAATTAGAGATCCATCATGATGCTAAACTGCTTCAACGTTTTATCCCCTGGCAAGTTGGGCTACGTTTTTGAAGGAAGATCTTGCCTCATTTTGAAGAACTATGGAAGAAAACTTGCTCCAAGAAGTGTCTTCTTTTCTTTACATTGGTCCGAAGATGGCTTGCCTAGTTCTCCCTCATGGAGGTCGTTGGTAGTTTTTATGTTGCTGATGTGCAGGGTTCTAAAGCTCATCTTTGTGATTCATGGATTATCCTTGGAAATTTATTGAGGTTGCTTGCCTTTGCAGGTTGTGGTCAGAGTTTCAGGAGTGGTTTTGGCTCTGTCAGTCTTCCACATTCTATCTCTGGTGAGGCTTTCTTTGGAGTCTGGAAAATATATGCTCTGGTGGTTTCCTCATGGAATCCGAAAGGGATCCTCCTCTACCTATTCCTCTGAATCTTTAAGCATTCAAGAGATTGATTGCTTCATGTGGGAAGAGGAAGGGGGGCCCTTTGAAGAAATTTGTAAAGAAAGTTGGCATTCCCTCAGTGGAACTTCCTATAGAATGGACATGTCGATCGGCTCTAAACCTTGCTGAGAGTGGGCTTATTGGGCAATTCACAGGGCTCTGGCCATCTCCAAAGGATATTGATGGATCGGTGCAGAGAAACTGGAGACCCTTAGTAACTGAAGGAATTAGAAGCCACTTTGTAGGAAGAGGGTATTATGTATTTTTTTTTTACTATGCAGAGGATCGCGACCTCATCTTTCGAAATGGCCCATACTTTATGGGCCCTCAGGGGCTTTACTTGAACAAATGGAGTCCATATTTCGACCCTACTCAAGATGTTATGTCACCAGTCCCTGTTTGGGTAAGACTCCCTCATTTACCCTTGCACTGCTAGAGTTCAGAATCCCTTGAAGCCATTGGAAACAAGCTTGGTAAATACATCGATAGGGCAGAAAGGAAATACCAATATTCATGTTCAAGAATTTACGTTGAAGTTGATTTGGAAATAGGTTTTCCTAAGGCAATTAACCTAACAGTAGCTGAATGGTCTCATATCTAGGAGTTAGACTATGAACAAATTCCATTCAAGTGTTGTTTCTGTCATGACTATGGCCATTTCGCTCGAAACTGCAAAAAAAAATCAGAAGATGATCTTGAAAAAGAAAAGTCCCAGTGGACACAAATTCAAAAATCAGCTCAATCAAATCGGGTTAAAAGAAAGATTGGCAACGAAGGCAAGGCTAAGAATGGAGTACATGCTGATGGGAAGAATGTTCAGGTTGTAGAAAATCCTAATATAGCTTCTAATAAATTTGTTGTTTTAAACTCCATGGAGGATTTTGTTATTTTAGAAGAAGGTGAATTGCATAATGTGCACAATGACGAAGTTGAAGCAAATGTAGCAAATTATAATATATCTTGTAATAAATCTTTGTTTTGAACTTTGCTGAAGACATTGCTTTTTTAGAAGAAGGTGAATTGCATCATTTAGAAGTGCATGATGATATACCTGAAGCAATCACATGACTAATGGATCTAACTAGAGCAATTTGCTCAGACTTACCCAGAGTTGGTGAATTCTTGCATCAAAATCTTCCTTCCCTAAACGTAACTAAATATTCTCCTTCATATGCAAAAATTACTAAGAAGAAACCGCTTGATAGCTCAAGATCTTCTGGCGAAGATTCTATTCAGAAACTCTCCAAAAAGGCAAGCAAGAAGTCTCGAAAGGAGGCTAAAGAAGAAGAGGCTGAGAGACTGAAGATGTAGGGAAGCCAGTCCAGTATCAAAATCTCATATGGCAGGAGCAAGAGGACAAGACCTCTGAAGGGAGTGATAACTCCCTCCTACCCAAGTAAGTAATGCAGATTGTCTCTTGGAATTGCAAGGGATTGGGGAACCCAATCAAAGCTAAAGCAGTTAAAGATTTAATGAGAATGGATAGTTTCGATATTCTCTTGCTTCAAGAGACCAAGATAGATGAAGATTCACTTATTCTCTTAAGAAGCTCTAAATCAAAATTGAATGCTGGTAAGGTTTTCAGCGCTAGAGGCACCTTTGGGGGTCTTGCTACTCTTTGGTGTGAAGAAAATTTTCATCTTAAAAGATGGTTTGTTACTCAACACTAGATATTTACAGAACTATTTCACACCTCTAGTAAGATCTATTTGGCTCTGTTCAACCTCTATGTCCTTGTTAATTCTAATAAAAAGAAAGAATGTTAGAAATCATTATCACATTTCTTAGATGTCAATTCTCCTTCAAATTCTATAGTAGCAGGCGATCTCAACATAACGTTAGCCCCAAATGAGAAAAAAGGTGGAGCCGTTGGCAAGGATTATTTTCAAGACTTGGTTGAGGCATTGATTCAAGCCTGGGATTTAATTGATTTTAAACCAAAGAAAGGATGATATCTATGGTCAAATAATAGAATTGGGGAAGCCAACATTGTTGCACAGCTTCAAATTTTTGGTTAATAGCTCATTAAAGGATGGGAACTTTGTAATTTCCTCTAAAATCTTGCCCAAACTCTCATCCGATCATCATCCCATTTCTCTAGCGATTGAAAAGGAGGATGACCTCAGCCCAATTCCATTTCGTTTTAGCCCTTTATGGATCGAAAGAGATGGTTTCTTTGACACTGTGTTTCAAGCATGGACATAGTATGTTGTTGGGTCTCCCAGTCACGTATGGGAGCAGAAACTTAAAAAAACCAAGTACGCTCTTAAAAATTGGATAAAAAATCCCCAAATCACTCCAACTAGCAACAAATAGGCGAAAGTTATTGAGTTAGCCAAGTTCCAATTTGAAATGGAAGAACGAGATATCACCAATTCTCAGCTCGCTCTTCAGCAGTCTGCTCAACTCAATACTTCACAATATTTCAGACAGGAAGAGGCATTTCTAAGGCTGAAATATTGAAGTCTATGGCTGCAGGAGGGAGACAAAAATACAACCTTCTTCCATCGCCCATGCAGATCTAGTTTGTCAGGAAATCATATCTCTGAAATTTCCTTAGGGGATGGGGAAATTACCAAAGGCCATGTTCAATTAAAGCAAGCTGCAAGAACTCATTTTCAGCTCTTGTGTCAGGAGGATGGTCTCTTTGATGATGAAGTGTCTATATATTTTTTAGCTAACATTCCTTCTCTTGTAAGCACAGAGGATAAGAAAAATCTAATGGAACCATTCTCTAAACAGGAAGTTTTGGATGTCATTTGGGAAATGAGGTCAGATAAAGCTCCTAGAACAGATGGTTTTTCTTGTCACTTTTATAGAGACTGCTGGAATATAATCAAATCAGACTTGATCTGCATGTATTAGCCTTACATAAAAAAGATAAAGTTGGAGGGTGTACTAACTCCACCTTCCTTTCTCTAATCCCTAAGGAAGCTAATCCTTCTTCTTTCGACAGGTTTAGACCTATTTCATTGTGTAATGCCTCTTACAATATTCTAGCCAAACTTCTAGCTAATAGATTCAAGCCTATGCTAGATAAGTTGATCTCCCCTCTCCAAAGGGGTTTTGTAAAATGCAGGCACTTAGTAGATAATGTAATTCAGGTTCAAGAAGCCCTTCATTCAAGTTTCCAAAGAAAGGAGAAAGGAATGCTTATCAAACTTGATATGAAGAACTCCTTTGATAGAGTAAATCTCCCCTTTCTCTATCGTGTCCTTCTCACTTTTGGTTTCAGCCCGGAGTTTGTTAATTCGATAAAAGCATGCAAAGATAGTCCCTGGATTGTGCCTCTAGTCAATGGTAGACCAACAGAATTTTTCCAAGATTCAAGAGGTCTTTGCCAAGGGTGTCCGCTTTCACCTTTTTTATACATCTTGATGGTTGAAGCTCTCAGCAAAAAACTAACAGTTGAGAAGGTAGCAGGTTCATTCCTAGCATAAAGATTACAATGGGGTTGGACCCAATAAACCATGCTCTCTTTGTTGACGACTCTCTTCTTCTTGGAGGGGCCTCACTAATGATTTCCCCGGCCTTCAAAGACTTCAAAATTACTGCCTTATTTTAGGATCTCTTATCAATAACAAAAAAAGTGGTGTTTATGGATGGAATGTAGATCATGTTTATATTCTTCGAATCGCAAATTCCTTGGGATTCCATGGTTTTGATAAGTGGGAGAAGATAAAATATTTGGGGTTGCCATTAAATCTTGGTTCTAGTCCTCCTTCCCTTTGGATCAATGTATTACTAAGATCAAATCCAAAACAACTTCTTGGGGTGGTCAGTGGCTAACCAAGGCTGGGAAACTGATTTTGATAAAGGTAGTTCTTTCAGTCCTTCCCATCTTTCAATCTTCCTTGCTTCTTTCCCTGAAGTCTATTTCATCTCAGATTTCCAAAATTCTGTGAGATTTTCTATGGAAGGGTGGAAAAGGAAATCAAACTAAAAAGCATCTAGTAAATTGGGACATTCTTAAAATCCCTATTCCTGACGGTGGACTACAAATTCATGACCCTGGTTTGACTAATCTGACGCTGGGAGGTAAACTTCTTTAGTAGCTATATGCAGATAAAAATCACCCTGTCAGCAATATTTTTAGGATGAAATACCTAATGGGTGGCTCCTTGAGAAATTTAACAACTTCCTCTTCTCCTACAGGTACAACTATCTGGAATCTATGTAGAAAACAAAATTGATAAATTCAATCAACAACTTTATCAAATTCCAGGTAACGGGAAGAAGATCTGTTTGTGGGAGGGTAAAATCTCAGGTAATTCTCCCCTCTCCTATGTAATTATGTTAGATGAGATTAAGGTCTGGCTAACGAACAAAGGATTGATCTGGTTGGAAGATGTTTGCTCTTGGGATAGTGACGGAAATTGGGCAGATTCGCCTTTTCCTGAGCTTCCTGACCATCTTATCTCCCAATTTTTTTTTGCTTTCCGCTCTAATAGGTCTAGCTCCTGTCCATAGTTCTTACAAAGACAAATGTGGATGGGTCATTACAGGAACCTATTCAGCTACTAAAGGCTATCTGGAATTGCAACAGACACCGCATGATTCATGTCTTTCTCCTGCAATATGGAAATCGATTTGGTTTTCTTTCTGCATACCCAAAGTTCATTTTTTCTCTTGGCTCGTCCTGCACAACAAGGTGTTGACAGGTGAAAATCTTGTAAAACGTGGCTTCCATGGTCCCTTCAGGTGTTTTTTTTGCACCTCAGAGTTTGAAACTATCGACCATCTATTCATTGAATGTGATTTCTCAAAAACAGTTTGGGATCTTGTCCTTCACGACCTTAACTGCTCCCTCCCTGCTCAATCTGTGATTGTTCCTCTCTATCAGCACTAGATATAACAAAGCTCAGCTTCTCGTGGAGGCAACAAAGATTGGTTTAATATCAGACAACAAATCCTGAAATTCATCTGGTAGAACCTATGGACTTCCAGAAATAATTTGATTTTCAACAACCTGTCAGTTACTCCTCAGATCGTGGCTCAAAAAATCAAAAGGCATTTTGTTGAATCGACTGATAAGTTGACGTCCCCTTCCACGCTGACTTCAAAATTTTCAAATTGGATTGGCTCTACTCTGATTAGTCTATCAAAAAAGGTGTGTATCAAACCAGCTAGCTCTCCCTCCTGGCGAATTCGTGACATCGACATTGATTTTAACTTTTAGTGGACTAGTTCTTCTTCAAGAACATTTTTTTTATGGAGCATCTAAGGGAAATCATGGAGTCTCAGGAGTTGGGGGTCTGGTGTACTCTTCAGATAAGTTGATCAAAACCAGTTTTAGTTGGGGCCTTGGTTTCATGTTGAACAACTAGGCTGAAAGTTATGGCCTCCTCAAGGCATGCCAGATCGCTAAGGAGAATGGCTTCAAGTCAAGTCAAATCTTCAGCGATTTAGAGCTTTTGATCAAAACATTAAATTCAACAAATCACTTTTATAATTCCGATTTAAACAACATTTTATAGAAAACCCAGTTGCTATCATTCTATTCCTTAAGTGAAACTAAACAAGTTGTAATTAGTCTCTCTGGAAGATATCTCTCAAAGTGTAAGAGATCTTGTAATTTCTGTTTTTTTTCAAAGTCATTCTTTTGATCACTGTGTAATTGAATGATTGGCAATTGTCATATGAGTCATGTATCCTTTCATTAAAAAAGAGATACCCATTTGAGTTTTAAAAAAAAGATAAAAATTTTTAAAAAATGAAAAAATGTTTTAAGAAATAAGTAAAAAACAAAAGACCTTATGTAAAAAAACCAATGTTTTTAAATTTTATAAAAAACAAAATGTAAAAGTAATTTTTTAAAACAAATCTTGTAAAGAAAACAAAGTAACGAAAACAAAAACAAAAACAAATAAAATAAAATTCACACCTCACATTATAGGTGGAGGGGAGGGGGAATGGCTTAGTGGGAGTGGTGGTAGGGAGGGGTGGCATGATTTGCCACCCCTCCCTACCCCTTTTAAACTCCACAATCGTTAATGTTTGTCTATTTTGTTTTATTTGTTATTTTTGTTGTTTTGTTTATTTTATTTTATTTTTGTTTTGTTTTGTTTATTTTATTTTATTTTAGTTTAGTTTAGTTTATTTGTTTATTTCTTTGGTTTTTTGTTTTTTAAAGTANTTTTTTTTTTTTTTTTTTTTTTTTTTTTTTTTTTTTTTTTTTTTTTTTTTTTTTTTTTTTTTTTTTTTTTTTTTTTTTTTTTTTTTTTTTTTTTTTATACATTTTTGTTATAGGCAAATGTGACTCCGTCAATGATTCATTTTTCAGTGACTTGAAAATAAACATCTTGCAACTTGGACAAAAGATGAGACTTATGAAAAGATATTTCAAGTTTTATTGTTTTTTCTATTCTTCATTATTATTTTTTAAGTATGCTTCTTTATGCTATTTGACTAAACTTTTTTTTTGTGATTGGGTACAACAATAGCATGCTTCTTACAAAAAGGAATAAATTGTTTATCCATGGATAATGATCCACTGCAATGCAATTACATCAAGCAAAGAATTAATGTTGTTCAAGTTTTTATAGATGAATTGCAAGAAGTTGGTTTGAAGAAATGACAGTTTAGTGAAACACTTGTGGCGAAGATGCCAAAAGAGAATCAACCCGCATTAGGAGGGATGTTTAGAAAGTAGCACTTTGGGCATCTTGCATACATAGAAGACCCAATGGAAGAGGACATTGATGTCCCTGAAGAAGGCCAAGCTCCATAAAATTCCAATTTCGATGAAGACTTCGGCCTGCATGATATTGTTGATTAGTTTCATGTCTTGAAGAAAATTTTAAATTTGACAACTTTTTGATAAGATATATTAGTAATGTTTTGACTTTCACACTTTATTTTAGAAATAAAATTTCTATATTTAATGTTTTTAATATGTCATTTACAAAATATGGTATAGGTTTTCTTGAATTTATGTGAATCGTCGTTTTTTGGAAAATAATATGAAATAGTATAATTTTAATACAAAAAATATCTGAAAATCCATTGAAAATGGTTTTAAATGTCTTTATTTTTTTTCTGGATTTTTTTACAATTTTGGCAATAAAAATGTCTTATTTTAAAGAAAAAATTGCCAAATGCATATGTTTTTCATTATAACTTGCTTCTAAATGTATGTTATTTTGTTAAATTTCTAAAAAAACGCGCTTGAAAATATAAATTAAAAATATTTTACCACAAAGATGATTCCAAGACCCAAAAAAATTCCTCAAAATGAAAATGTGTGATACTGGTATCAACCCTTTTTGAAACGGAGGTAAAAATAACTACTAAAATAAGGAGAGAGAAACAAGAACTGTGTCGATTTCTCGTTTCATAATATAAGTGGTTCATAGCCAAAAGCATTAACACCTCCACTAGTAGAGCAAGAGGCATCAACACCTCTACCAATAGAGCCAGAGGTATCGACACCTCCATCAGTAGATCCAAAGGCATCAGTTCCTCTGCCAAGAAAAACTAGCTTTGATACAAGAATAGATAGGTCCAAAAAGTTGAATCATACCCCCTCTGAGCATCGTCTCTACAATAGAGGTGACTAGAGTAGGAAACGGTGGATAGTCAGGTCGATTAGTAGAATAAGTTGGTCAGTTGAGTAGGATTAGAGGAGGAGACAGAGGAGCTGATGGAGGAGGTGGTGGATGAGATGTTGAAGATGAAGGATGAGGACGAGGAGATGGATAAGATGTTGAAGCTAATGGAGGAGGAGGTGGATGAGATGTTAGATTTGATGGAGGAGGAGGTGAAGGAGGAGGCTAATGATCATCCTTGTTAGTAGCTAAACGAATGGTGCATCGACAATATGTTGCATCAAGTTCCTCATATCACAAGGAACCATACTCCATAACTCTACGAAGTGAAGATGCTGCATAATGTCACGCACCCATACAGGCTCAACTCCCTACTCCACTAACAATGACAATAACCTGTATACCACCTCTTGTCAATACCTATCATCAGGATTGCGTCGGAGGCTAGCCGATCTGGCCAACTGTGGCACCACGGGTTCCTGCATCTCCTCATCATCCTAAGTGGGAGGAGGTGACCCCTCCCCATTGGATGTGCCAATGTCTGCAAAATATATATTACACAACAACAATTAGAAAATTTCATTAAGCAATTTAGAATATATTTCATTTGCATTATGTCTAAAGAGAATAAAATGCAACTAGATTAATTTAAACATAACGCTAATATTTCCTCTCTCATCCGGCGACTCATCTTGGGTGAAGAAGATGACATGGAACACTCTCCAATCCAAGCCCGCGTATGGAGATGACACAATGTCTAATGCGTGTTTGTCCTAACTAGATAACATGTTGAGATGTGATCATAACCAAGAACTTAGGTTGCCCCCTCTTAGGCATCATGTGCATATACACCTCCTTCATCGGCCTAGGAGGGCGGTGCTCAAATGATGGCCTAGTGGCTGGAAGCCTTTGAAAATTTTGACAAAAAAATATCTGAATAGAAAGGGGAGTTATCCCTCCCATCAATCTATGCACGACATCTACCCAAAGCAAAACAAAACTGCCACAAAAAATGACATACCATTTAATGCATCCAGGTCTTTGAAATGAAGAATCAACATAATACAATAGAGGGAAACTAATGCATTGCCCGTCATTGGTGGAGTGTTTCACCATTGTAAGCAAAAGAGAGAGGCACCTGATGTTATCTTGACTAAAAGCATAAATCTTAAGTTGTCCACCACGCACCTAAAAATCAAAAGGATCAATGATGTGATCATTGATATATCTCTGAGAGTAAGATAGTTTACTGTCTCCTATAGCACCAAATGGGACATAAGGGAACTAGGGAAAATACTACCCTCTCCTGGATAGCCCAGTGATCAAATAAACATCCTCCTTAGTGCACTGGAACCATTGATCGAGACCAACATGAAATGCCTTCCTGTAATGATCCCAACATCGGATCAGTTATGCCAACAATGAAGAGTTCCCCTTGAGGGATGTAGCCTCCTTATAGAACTTCAGAAGGTCGACAACCCTCAAGAGGTCTCGAGTTGACTAATGATGGGACGAGGGTACAAATGTCTCTCCCTCTCCCTAGCCTCCCACTCACACACCATGTTGTACTGGTAAACTCGTGCATGATGCTACTCAACATCCTCTTACCGCTAATGTCTATATTTCACATATAACATGAATCAATGTCATATATAATATATATATTTCATTCAATTATCATGTTATTTAATAACATCTAATAATAATACAAATACCAAAACAAATGCTTTTGACTAGTGGTGCACCTCAATTACTGTATCGCACCGCCACCGATGTTTTTTTACAACAAGAACACCGTTAATGGTGCTCTTGGACTACATGCGCGCCAATTATTAGAGCACACCATTGGGAGTTTTATACCTTTTAAATGGTTGATGACGTGCAACCATTAAACATCTTTTGGTGCGCAAATGTTCATAAACCACATTGTTGTTGTATTTTGTGAGTTTGTTTTAAATTGTATACTTTGACGGTGCAATCATTGCACATCAGTGCATCGAGAGATCAATGTAGAGAGTTTAATGTAGCACATCATTAAATGCTTTGTTTTCTTTGGAATTTTTGAACTTTTTCACCATTTAACCGGTACGTTGTGGGCATGTCAACGCATCGTAAATGACACATACAGGTTCTTAGAGTGCATTATAGCCTCACTTAGTGCATTCCAAAATATGTTTGTGATAACGGTGCACCATTTGCACATTACCACATCTTATATCTATGCAGACTAGTTAATCGACCACACTGCTTAAAGTAATATATTTTTTAAACTACGTTTGTTTCTACGGTGCACTTGGAATATGTCTGTGCACCACTATATTTGGGTTTATTGTGCAAATCGTTGAATCCGTTTGTAATTTTTAAAAAATTTATATCATTTACAGTGCGCAAGATACATGTCATCACACCAACAAATCGATGCGGTGCATTTATCAAACCACGCAGTTAAATGTTTGGTCTTTTTTTATTTTCAAAATTTTGAATTGATAAAACCAATGCATTGTGGACATGTCAGCACATCATTCATAGTGCATAATTGTTCCGAGAGCGCACCATAGTTTCCCTTTATGAGGTTGAAAATTAAATTTGGGAGTGGTGCTCCAGATACACATTGATGCATTAGGACGTCTATGTGAAATATTTAATGGACCATACCACTTAATGCAATGATGTTTTTTAATAACAATTGGTTTGGCAGTGCGCTTGGCACATGTCAGCATAATGTATTTATGGTGCATTTTGGTTTAGTATAACACCAAATTATGTCAAGAGTGACAGGAGGGGGAGGGATAACTTCTCGTCCCGATGGAACAAAATATTTGAAGTATGCCTGGGGTCTGGGCAATGCAACTAATAACCAAGCACAAGATCTAGTGTTATTGAAGGGAATTAAACAACTACAAAGGAAAGATATTTTGCATGCACAAGTCATTGGAGATTCTCAAAGTCTCATCTCCCTTATGGTTTCTAGTTCCCTCCCTAAAGAAATTCAATTAAAGAAAATTGTTTGCAGAATTCAAAAACTCGCCTCTAAATTTCAGCTTCTTCAACTTTTTCATGTTCATCGCCGAAATAATTTGGAGGCCGACTACACTACCAACATGGTGGTAGCCTTAACTTTGAGAACTCTTGTGTTGGATGATCAAGTGGTACTCTCATATCCATTTCCCTAGCGGAAGTCGAGCCACCTCCATGCCAGGTGCCAGATGCATGTCACACTCGGGCATGGGAAAGGGCGTGCGGTGATGGGACATGACACAGACAAGTAGCTATCGTACTTTAAATCCTGAGCATGTGAGCATAGCTTATCTATCTGCAGATCAAAGCTGGAAGAAGAATGTATGTCTAATCAATGGTTTCAGCTCCACCATGTTTATTAATGATAGGGAAAGGAATTATGGAATCAAGGATTTCACAATCTAGCCACATGAATCGTGGCCTATTTCTTGGGCTTGTGTTGGAGGAGAAGGATCACTCGACTCTCCAATATCAGGAACCTCCCTCCTCTCGTATCTTGAATTTGTTCCCTTTGCTCGTGGAGGTGGACAATTTGTATAAATTCAGCCTGCACTTAGGAGAACCCATTCTTCTCATATGTAGATGGACTCTAGTGAGGAAATCCAGGATTGCTACCCTGAGCACACGAGGGTAGCTATGGAAAGAAGCCTGCGACAGGTAAAGGAATATATGAAGGCCCAGTACAGAAGCTGAGACATCATCGAGAGGAAACCAATGACAAGTTGGAGTAGTTGGAGGAATTTGTCCATGAAACCAGTGTAGTTAAAAAATAACATGAGGAATCAAGACCAGCTCAGCTGAAAGAGAATTCCCTGACCTCTTAGGAACTCTCGGAGTGGCTATTGCAAGTCAAAATTTAGTTGGCGTTATGGATTTTGAACATCGGGTTCATCACGAAGTGGAGGAGAAGTAGAAGAGTGTGGAAGGAAAAGGACTTGGGACCTCCTGCGGCACTTATCCAAGCCACTAAAACATGTTTTTTCGTTTTCTATTGGGTTTGTTTGTCTGTCTTTTCGGTTTTATGTCAGTTAAACTCTATTTAGAATTATTATTTTCAAGTTTCTGGATTTGTAAATATGCTCCATTTTGTCTGTAATAGACCTATATTTTCCAAATCGGTCTATATGTTTTTAGACAACCATGTTGTACTTATCGAGGTGCTTGCACTTGGATTTTTTGTTGTTATAAAACTTCTACCTGTTCTTGTAAAAAAAACACCAGTTTATACCCATTTTTTTAAACCTAGTTCATTGGTGCATTATGAAATTATAGCAAACCATTTGTGATGTGCACATCTTACCGAAATGCACTAAATATGGTGCACCATGTGAATTTGTAGCGTGCACCATTCTTGGTGTGAGCCAATCAGCTTGAACACACTGCATTGGGATTTTAGTTTTTTTTTAAAATTAAGGTGAAAAAAAAGTTTAATTTTTAATTTTAATCCGTTGAAAATTCAAATTATGAAATATACATGAATTTAACTGAACATTTTGGTGTCGGGGAGGCATGGTTGTGATAGTCAAATTTGAAATATTTCCCACCATTTAGAAAACTTCAAAATATAGTCAACAACCAACAGAAGCAAGCAATGTTGCCACGTGGAGCATGAATGTCAGGGTATATGAGTAGGGGATGTATGACATCGGTGTCTAGCTCAAAAGCATTATGGATGTGGTAAAAATGATTTTTTCTTTCGGTAAGTTTTTATAATTAAACCCTATTCTGGTGCACCCAACATTAGAATGCACCAATGGGGTCAGTTATATACAACAAACTCCTAATAAAATAATAATAATAATAATAATATAGTCTATGGTTTTATAATTAAATAGTTATCCCATCGGTTAATATGATTGTCATAGTAGCCGATAGGAGCTCGACGGGACCAATCTAGATTTGAGCTCACTGAGACTGAGAACCAGATCCTTGGATCGCTGGTAAGGAAGGGCAATCTCGGCCACTGTCACACTGGCCTAGCCGGCCATTCTCTGCAGGTGGGACTGCTGCTATCAGAACCTGCTCTGGCAATGCTGAAGGGATAAATTGATGGGCACTCAGATCCCTGGTGAGGGCCGAGATCCGTCCCCGGATCTCTGCCTGGATGAATTCGATCATTTAATTTCCTCATACAACAGGAGACCCGGCAAAGCCGAACCCCCGAAATTTGTCAAAAGACTTGAAGATGTGCTGGAGGTTGCTCTTCCTCTGGAGGAAACCATCTGGGTAGCTATTTCCCTGGCATACCGAGCTCTGATCGGACAATTTACGGGGCTCTGGCCCTCACCCAAAACTACGAACAGCTGGGTTCAAAGAAATTGGAGGCCCCTTATCACCAATAATGTTGCCTCCTACTCCGTCGGACGAGGTTATTTCCTATTCAACTTCGAATCCAAAGAAGATAAAGAGTTAATATTCAGAAATGGACCCTACTTCATGGGGTCGCAAGGTCTTTACCTTAACAGGTGGACTCCATAATTTGACCCCAAAGCTGATACTCCAAAAGCAGTGCCTGTCTGGGTCAGGATACCTAACCTACCTATGCACTGCTGGAACCCTAAATCCCTCCAAGCCATAGGGACTGCGCTGGGGAACTACATAGATATGGCTAGTCCAAAAGACCAATACGCCTGTGCCCGTATTTGCGTTGAGGTCGATCTCGAAGCTGGCCTTCCCAAAGCTATCAAGTTAACCATGGGAAATTGGTCCCATTTCCAAAAACTTGATTATGAACAACTAGCCTTCAAATGCAGAGGCTGCCATGAGTACGGGCACTTCATCCGCAACTGTCCTAAAAAGCTTGAGACCTAGCATGACAAGGTAGAGGGATGGCAAAAGGTGAATAGATCTAAAACCAAACACCAATTCTGGAAGGTTCCTAAAAAGTGTGAGGGAACCAATGAAGCAAGGACCACTGATCTCAAAGGATCCCTAGAAGTATCCAAGACTAAAGTAATGGTGGAAGTCAGGGAAGATCTCATTGAAATCGATGAGAAATCCAGCAATGAAGGCAATAAAGAATCTGAAGCAGAAATATCAGCCCAACAATCGAAGGACCAAGATGAAGAAATGGCACCGATCACTGCAGGGGAAACCCTGGGGAAGTCAGAGGAAGACTCTGGATCGGAGGAAGGTGAAGAGGAGGAAGGGGAAATCAAAATAACTACCCCAAGAATGTCTAAAACAAAAGGAAGGAAATCCAGGAAAGAAATAAGGGAGCAGGAAACCAACAAGGATAAGCTGCAAGGCTCCCAACTAACCTTGGAAAAACTTCTGAAATCTACTAGGAACACTCGCTAGCAAGGGCATGCCCAGAAAAGGATGCCTACGCTCTCCAAAAGTAAGTAATGAGGATCCTCTCCTAGAACTACAAAGGTCTCGGAAGTAAAATCAAGGAAGAAGCGATGTTAGATCTATCGTCTTTACATCAGCCGGACATCTTTCTGATCTAGGAGACCAAGATGGAGGAAGCCATATTCCTCTAGGTTAGTCAAAAAATTTGGAAAAATAAGGGAAAAGCTGCAATTAGCTCAAGAGGGGCTTCTGGCGGCATTGGAACGATAAGGAATTTGACGTCATTGATATCAAGTACATCACCCACTGGATCCTCACCCAGCTGAGGCAAAAAGCCTCGAACTCCCTGGTAAGCATCTTCAATATCTACGCTCCCAACTCTATTGCTGAAAAAAGTTCTTGCAGGAGTCTCCTGCGTGAGGAAAAAAGTAATCTGCAAGGTAATATCATAATTGCGGGTGATCTTAATGACATCTTAAGTCAAGAGGAAAAACGTGGTGGGTCTTTGGTCAGGGATCCCATAAGAGAAACTATAGATGAGATCATCCTGGAGTGGGATCTCATGGACATTAAACCTACTTCTGGAAAGTATACCTGGAATAACAAAAGGTTAGGGCCTGGGCATATTGTTGCAAGACTCGACCGGTTCCTGGTCCGGGACTCCTTCCTCCTAATGGGGCTGAATTTATCTTCCAAAATATTGCCATTCGGAGTATCTGACCACAAGCCCATCCTTCTTGAGATGGCTACTAACAAGAACTGGGGCTCAATTCCATTCATATTTAATCCCCTGTGGGCTAATCAATCTGCATTCCTCCAGATCGTTGCCGAATCGTGGTCCCCCCCGGTCACAGGGTCACCTTTCTACATATGGGAGGAGAAGATCAGAAGACTGAAAAAACGCCTGAAATTGTGGGCCAAGTCAATCCCATCTCCTTCAGATCAAAAAATCCACGCAGCTCATGAGCTCGAGTCCCACCAAGCTATCTTGGAGAATAAAAACGTGGACACAAAGGATATACATACTGAAACTATTTTGCAAGCGAATCTTCATAAGGCTTGCAAACTCGAGTCTGATTGGTGGAAACTTAAAGCAAGATGCAACTGGCTGGCTGATGGCGATAGGAATTCGAGGTATTTCCATAAGCAGGCGGCAGCCAGGAACAACTTCAATTGTGTGAAGGAAATTCATACCCAAGATCGTATCATCAACAACCATGAACAAATTAAAAAGGAAGCAACTAGACATTTCAGTGGACTCTTCACGGCCCAGCCTGTCTTGGACGACGTTGAGCTCATGAGACTGATCCCCAATGCTATTAAAACCAGTGATAATGAGTCCCTCACTCAGGCTATCACGATGGAGGAGATCAAGAGAGTCGTTGATGGCATGAAGGATGACAGAGCCCCGGGGCCCGATGGGTTTAATGCTACCTTCATCAAGCTCTACTGGAACATCGTTAAGAAAGACTTAATCAAGATGGTCAGGAAGTCCTAGAGATGCAGTAAAATCGGAGGAAGCACCAATTCTGCACTCCTGGCTCTAATCCCCAAAGAGAAGGAGGCCAAAACCTTTGATAGGTTCTGGCCTATATCATTGTGCAATATAGGCTATAAAATCATCACTAAGGTAATGGCAAGCAGACTCAAGCATATCCTCTCGAGACTGATCCCTGAGAACCAAGGAGGCTTTGTCAAAGGCAGGAAGATCTGGGAAAACATCATCTTAGTCCAAGAGGCTATACACTCCAGTTTGAAAAATGGTGATAAAGGAATGGTGGTCAAAATTGATCTTGCCAATGCCTTCGACAGGGTCAGTCGTCCCTTCCTTTTCCAGGTAATGCAAAAATTTGGCTTCGCAACTGATTTTATCTCTTGGGTCAGGGCTTGTATTGGCAAGCCATGGATTACCCCGCTCGTCAACGGAAGAGCTGCTCCCTTCTTCCAAGCTTCGAGAGGCCTGAGGCAAGGATTCCGCTCTCCCCCCTTCTTTATTCCATCTAGGCCTATGTCCTAAGCTTTCAGCTAGACTCCGCTAGGCACGACCAGGATCTTCCCAGCATCCAATTGGCTAGAGGCATCAAGGATATTAATCATGCGCAATCCACAGATGACACTATATTGCTAGGTGGTGCTAGAAATATTATAGCCCCGCGATTCAACACTGAACTGAATCGTTATTGTCTAGCCTCTGGAGGCCAAATCAACCTAAGGAAAAGCCAGATTTATGGATGGAACATCAACCCAAGGGAAATGTCAGATATCTCTCGGGGCCTCAACATGGGCGGGGTTACTTCCTGGGAGTCCTTCAACTACCTGGGGGTACCTATCTTCAAAACCAAGGCCAAGAGCTTGGCCTGGAATCCAGTTGTGGAGAAAATTAAAAACAAAATCCAAGGATGGGGATCAACTTGGTTAAATTTGGCTGGGAAGGTAGTTTTAATCAAGGCTGTCTTGAATAGCTATCTGATTTATCAGAGCTCTCTCCTTCTTGCTCTGGCCAAAACCATCAGCCAAATAGAAGGACTGATCAGATATTTTCTCTGGCAGGGGGGCAGTGCTGGAAGAAGCAAAAAGTTTGCGTTGGTGAGCTGGAGAACTATTGCGCTACCGAGGTCTGAGGGAGGCCTTCACATAAGAGATATCAGGACCCAAAATCTGGCTATGGGAGCCAAGCTGATCTGGAACCTGCTAGCCCCCAAGCCCTCCTGGTCCAGTCTAGTGCTGAAAGCTAAGTATCTCAGGGGACCAAGGCTCAGATGTCTAGAAGATGCCCACGTGATCCAGAATGGAACAACCATCCATAAAATCTGTCTTAAGGCGCTGCCTCAGTTCATGGACGATCTGTATTGGGTCCCAGGCAATGGGAAGCTCATCAATCTTTGGCAAGACACTGTCCTAGGTAAGACTCCTCCTCATCTACCTCACCTACAGCAAAGGATGGACGCGCTGGGGCTGACAACGGTTTGGGATATATCCACGTGGGAGAACACAGAGCACCAGCGTTGGGCTAGCTGGAAATTACCAGAGTTTCCTGCTGATCTTGATGAAGAGAAGTCACAGCTCCTCGTCCATCTGGTTGGGATAGCCCCACTCTACAAAAATAGAAGGGACATGCGTGGATGGGGTGAGCAAATCGACAGATACTCCACGTTTGAAGGCTACCATCAGTTTTCAGCAAATTTTAATGTCCCTGCCAATCCCAAAATTTGGAATTACATCTGGAACAACACCTCGCTGCCCAAGATTGATCTCTTCATTTGGACGCTATCGCACGGAAGAATTCTCACAGGCGAGAATCTGGAAAAGAGAGGGATCGTTGGGCCATTTAGATGCCCTTTATGTGCGGCTGCTGGAGAAACTATCACTCACCTGTTCTTATAATGTCCTTATGATAATTCAGTGTGGAATGATGTGCTAGATCGATGGGGAGGATTAGTGAGACAACCGGTGAATATTCATGATTGCTTTTACAATTGGGAAAGCCTTTACCAAGGTGAGCTAAACGAGAAGAGGGGTGTGAGAGCCTATTGGTTAAAAATCCCAAAACTAATCTGCTGGTGTTTATGGAACGAAAGAAACTACATGATTTTTCAAGAAAAAAATCAGCCCACGTGGAAGACAGCCCTCAAAATTCAATCCTTGCTCATGGAGGTTATAAGTATCTCGAAGATCCCCAGCAATAAAGGAACTCTGACGGACCAAGAAAAAGAGTGGATGTGAAATCTCAAGCCCCTGGCTGTTAAAATTGTTGATGCTAAGAAATTGGAGGAATGGGATATCAGGATGGATAATTCTCAGTTTGAAAATTGGCTAAAAGAAAGGAAATTTTTTAAACTCTTCTTTGATGGGGCTTCCAAAGGGAATCCAGGGAAGGTCGGGGGAGGTGGAGTCATCATCAATCCAGACGGGAAAGTCGAGGTGGAATACAGCTGGAATATTGGTTATGAAACTAATAATATGGCCGAGGCCTATGGGCTGTGGCAGGGCCTAAAGCAACTGCTGGTTAAAAAAGTGGACGAGGTCATGGTTTTCGGGGACTCCAGGACTATCATCCAGGCAATGAATGGTGGTAGAAGAAGTGATAACATTAGGATAGCTAGATTGATAAGGAGAATTAGGTCCATAATCAAACTATTTAGAAAGGTTTACTTCTATCATATTCTTAGGGATCTTAATGTTTTGGCGAATACTGCAGCCAATAAAGCCATAGCTGCAGATCTAAATGACCTAATTGTTAATTCGGTTGTAAGAAGTGACATCCCTCCTTAGCTCCTCGGATGGTCATTGACTGAAAGTAGTGGTTACTAGGATGAATGATGTCATGTGCTTTTCCTCAGCGGCCCATTGCTAAGTTTTAATAAATTTCATAACCATTCATGTTATATATATATATATATATATATATATATAGTCTATGGTTTTAAATTCACGGTTTTTAACCCTATGGCGATGTGGCTTAGGCTAAACCGCCCCGATGCACTTAAGTGGAATAACTGCACCAATGATGGAAATTAAAAAATAGTAATTTGGTGTTCTCAACTATCCATGTACCCTACTTCGGTGCTTTTAACTACGTGGCACCCAAGTGTGTTTCGATCATTTAAACGCATTGCTTGTAAAAAAAAAAAATTAAACCCTGGAACAGTGCGCCATAAACAATAATGGATTGGTGCAGTAGGTTATATATAACGTGCATAGTATACAAATTTAAAACAAAAAATAATATAGTCTTTGGTTTTAGATTCATGTTTTTTAAAACCTTATGCAATGTGAATTAGGGTGCATCACCCCGGTGCAAGGGATTATACAAAATGCAATGGTGTTGGAAATTAAAAATAATAAAATACAGTAATATGGGCTCTCACTTATATGTTTATCATACTTCAGTGCATTCAACCGTGTGGCGCTCCAATGCACTATGTTAATATAAATGCACTGTTTGCATTTTTTTTTTGCTTAATAGTGTTTAAGGCTGTGGTACTACATGATCTATTTGTAGCACCAGTGCTTTTATGAAGTGTACACATCAATGCATTTATTATGTATAGATGCNTTCCTAAATACTCCACCATGTTGCCTCCAATAGTGACCTCCATTATAAATGGACATTTGGGCTCTTTTTAGAGTAGCATCCGCTATAACCGCCACAAAAAGGGCCTTTTCCTTGTAGTGGACATTGGAGGGATGTGGCCCTAAAGATAAACATGTTTTTATTATTTATTTATTAAGAATCAAAGTTCCACTTGATTAATCATTTATTTAAAATTTTGAGGATATGGATAGTCTTGAAATGGGCCAAAACCTCTAAGAGCAAAGGTCCATTGTCAAAGTTCCTATCAATCACATAGAACTATAACTTGTGACAAAATTCCTATTAGATTTGGACTACTTGTGAAAAAAATATGACCAGAAAAGGGATGGGGCACTAATGGTTGACCTCTCATAAAATTCATTTGTATCGGATCATCTTCACATATTGTATAAATATGTGAAGCTTACTCGAAATGATACCAGAAATATTCAGAGAAAGACATTGTCTGCAAGAAAAAAGAGCCTTTTATAAGATACTTGAACCTATGCCATATCCACGAGTTATGGAATCGATCTAGAGGGGTTTTTATAATTGAAATTTTACCATTTCTAGTTTTGGCATTATGGGGAGCAGGTCTTATACTTCTATATTGTGGTCTACCATACATAAGTGCTAGTTTGATATTTAAGAGTATTAATCTATTTTTTTATAGTAGATTGATATCTACTGAGTGTAGATCAACATTTCATGTAGATTTAAGAGCTCCTATAGGATAGACCCTTTCCTCTGATATGGGTGAGTGTTGTAGATAGGAATATCATTTTTTTGTGAGGAATATTGAGGGGAAATCTACTTCTTTATTGGCAAAAGAATAAAATCACATTGTTCTCCTTAAGAAAAAACTTCAAAACAATATGGTGATCCTTGTGGATTTACTACGACTACTTTATGTGGGTAAGTAGTTGGAGGATGTACTCACTTTGTCTGATTACAACATTTATAATGATTCTACCATATTTTTGGCCATGCGACTACATTGAGGGGCAATGGGTTATGGGTTATGTGCTTCGTCAATTTTTATTTCTTATAAGAATGTATATGGATGTAAGACATCTGCTTAACTAGTTTAAATGTCAGTTCTACCAAATCCATATATTGTTGAGAAATTGAATGAGGTGTCAGCTTCAAAGGTCAAGAATTTATAGGTGAATGAGCCTTTCTTAACAGTTAAATTTGAAGCAGTGACATGCAGATTTAATGGATTTCAGCCATGGATTAGAAGATCTGTACTAGTGGATATTTTGGTTTTAAACAAAAACGAGTACTGATATATTGATGAAAGGATGAACTAAGTTAAGCAAATTGTTATAAAATGAACATCATTCCAAATTTAGAGAGTCATAGTATGAAACTATAACCCAAAATATGCATAGTTACAGTGATCTTGACACGGGAGTTTCTTGTCAAAAAAATTATGCTAGCACTACTATAGATTCTGATAAACTAACCAAAAACTAATAGGAAAAAAAACAACATAAAAAAAGAGTAACTAGATACTCAAATCATTTTTAGAATCAAATGCCTTAGAAAGATCTTCATCCATTTCAAAATCCTCGTCAAAAGTGCTGCCAGAGTTTGCAGAAGAAGACGCAACAAATTCATCTTCATCCTCGAACATTTCTTCATCCGTGTTATCATTGATATCAACATCGTGACCTCTACCATCAATATGAGAATCCTGAAAATCTTCAGTAGTATCATCACTTTCAACATAAGAGCAAGTAGGGGAAGGGACAACCAAGTCTTTATCACCAGAACTAGAAAGAATTTGCACAAGTTGGATAGGTTGCATTGCAAAATTACCATCAACATTATGGCCCTCAAGGTTCTCTTCAACCTTGGAATTCTTTCCTCTGATAAGGTCTTCATGAGATTTAACCAAAAAATCCTTTTTACCAACTTCCTTGGTGATTTCCTATAACTTCTTGTCACAAGTATTAACAACACCATCAAGATTACTAAATCTATTTTCCAAATGAGAACTAATTTTTAAAGAAAAAGAATCAAACTGTTCCATTTTTTGGTTCATAACTGGCTGTTGATTTAGGATCTGTTGAACGGAGCTTTTTAAACCATTCAATTGTTCATGCATAACATTCATTTGGCTTTGGAAGATTTGCATGCTAGTCTTAATACTCGCAGCTTGTTCAGAGAGGTCATCAGTTTTCTTAATAATTTCCATTATTAAAACCCTACTCTGACTATCCCCTCTCCAATCTAGAGATATTGTCCAATTATCAAGGATGTATAACAAGTTTCGACTCATGGGAATCCCCAACAGAGTCAGGAGAGTAATACCATGAACATAATGGTTAAAAAACAAGTCATATAGATACACACAACTACAATTCTGGTACCACATAAGAAAATGCTCATTAATCCAAAACAAGAAGCCCTCAACAATACTATTTCTCCTACTCAAACTATTGAACATACCAGCATCCCAAACTTCGTAGATAGATGGAAAGGAATAAATATTACAATAGAAAGATACCTGGGAGCTCAAGCTAGAAAAATCAACCTCGTTAAGGCGTCTACCTCCTTGGGATAAGGATAAGACAATCATGTTCTTTTCATTTCTCATGACCATTCCAAAATCAACAACGATCCGAACTCTAGAGGCATTCCAACATTGAATATAGCAACGCAAAATACTAAAGCTTCCCCAAGTGAAGAAAAGGAGGCCAAGAGGAAAGAATTCATTCATAGTCTTAATGAGCTGACAATGAATTAATTAAGCGATCTAGAATCACCCTTTGAAAAGACCAACAAAGACCAAGTGTCATGGTTATTGTCCTTATGCAATAATTTCAAACACCATCCACTAGGAAGAGAAGTATTCTTGTAAACCATGGAGCTAATCAAGGTATTCTTATAAGTTTAATATGACTCTCATTATCTTTGTAGCCCCCCCTAGGAAGTTGAGAGGCTTGATTAGCTAAACCATGAGCCAAATAGTTAAGATCTCTGTGCACATGGTAAAAGCAGAGCAAATCAAAGTGAGAGAATGAACTTAAGATACTCATATGTAAACAACCAACTATTTGATCTTGGATATCTTTTATTTTCTTGACTTGAGATAGGACAATAAGAGAGTCTCCTATCACAATCAAAGAATAACACCAACTTCAGTAGACAACTTCAATCCAAAGTACAAAGCAAATATTCTAGCTTGATTATTTGTTCTAATCCCTATACCACAAGCATAAGTCTTGATAATATTTCCTCCAAGGTAAAAAAGAACCCCTCCCGCAGTTGTTGCTTCATGCACTAGTGGATATAATAATCATAATAATAATAATAATAATAATATAATTTTAAGGTCACAACCAAGCGAAAAACCAAATTGGTGTATGAGACCCTCTCGTTTGTGGGACAAGGGACCCCCTCCATGCAATGAATTGATTTTTAAAGTCTACATAGGTGCCATACACTACCCCCCTCTGAATTTGAACCTGTGACCTCTTAGCAGGAAACACATGTTCTTAACTATTAGGCCCTCTCAAGCTGGACCAAAAATTGTGAGATTCTTTTGTGCTTTAAAGGTTTCTTTGTAGTATAGTTATATTCCTTGGATGATTACAAGAAAATATTTGTTGAGGGATCTTTGTTCCTAGGAAGAGAAAGGCTCTTTATTACTCCATGGTTTTCGGAGTTTGATCCCACTATAGTGGTGGTATCCAAAATGCTAGTTTGGGTTTGGTCCCAAATATGTCTCATCCCTTTTGGCACCATATAGTGTTAAAAGATATTGAAAATAGTTTGGGTATATTTTTGAAGTATGATATTGAGAATACATGGAATCATTTGTGGAGATTAACCATAGTAAAGGTGTTCCAAAAACAATGTAGTTGAAACATGGAAACTACATATAAAGTTTTGATTATGAAAGTACAACCTTTAGGTGTCGGAACTGTCATCAAACATGTCATCTTTAGGAAACTTGTCCACAACCAAGAAGCCTACCTAGAAAGAAAAATGTGTAGGATTTAAAATCTAAAAGTTGGTTTCCATATAATCCCCCTTCTTCAAAGATTGAAGAAGATGAGAGCAAGGGAGATTTTCCCATTAATGAGGTTGAGAAAGTCAATCAAGAAGAATTCATAGTAAAAAAAATGATATAAAGCAAGCAACAAAGTGTGTACAATCTTTGGAGTTATCTTATGTAGGGGTTGTGGAAACTGTGTCTACTTCATCAAAAGGAATGTAGGAGCACATTAATATAAGAATTTTGATTTGAATAAGGATTAATTCCCTTTGGTGAACAATGGGCCTTTGGTAGCTAACTTATAGATGGTGGTTGTAGATCCATCACCAAGAGAATGGACCAAGGTTTAAAAAGAAAGAAAACAAAAGAAAGGGAAGAAAGTCTATTTAAATCTTAACATGTTTTTTTAAGGATCCATTTGATTGATTATATCTCATTGCTTTAAAAACATATCTATGTAATGTGTTGTATGGACCTAGAGAACGTTATTTTTGTTCTTGTTTGTGAATAGAAATTACATTTTTTTCTCCATTATATATATATATATATATATATATAGTTGATGTATTTGTAACTTAGGAATGTATTCACTTGTATTGTACACCGAA
>LPNX010566115.1:95483-114363 GCA_001517045.1 Pseudotsuga menziesii | reverse complement strand
ACCAGTTGAAGAATGTAAAGATCCAGAATGCAGAGACCATACAATCATACTTTACAAGGGTCTCTCAAATCAAAGAACAACTTGAAGCAGTGGATGAAGAAATAGAGAATACAGAAATTGTGATAACCACCCCGAATGGCCTCCCAGGATCATGGGATTCATTCATTCGAGGAATGTGTGCCAGAAGGAAGTGATTACTTTCAACAGACTCTGGGAAGAGAGCACACAAGAAGAAGCTCAGCTCATAATAAGAGAAAGAGAAGATGGGAGCAAATGAAGACCAAGCTCTAACGATCCAAAGAAGATCCCTCAAGCAATGAGGAATATGAAGAACTCAATTCTTGAAGAACCTATTATCCATCTTAGCATATGGATAAGAAATGATGTTGTTATTAATGAAGAACATGATGAAGCTGAAAGAAGGAGTCTACTCACGAAACAAATAAAGATAAGTAGTCAATTGTCATTTCATGATATTATTTTGTTATGCATTGGTTTATATTCAGTTGATGTGTTATGCATGATAGAATGCTTGCATTAATTACAATATACTACTAATATGCATGTGATGGGTAAGTATCTCATGGTGCTATACAACTCTCCATTGCTACTTATCTAGAATGAAACCTCTTTGCTGACATATTGGATTAGTGCACAATCTCAATGATGTCATGGTAGATATGGAAGGCATCTAGAAAGTTTCCATGAGATATGGATGAATGTTGTATTGGCTAGAATAGTTGCATGATCATATCTTTATGCATAAGATTTTTCCGTTATGAATATGCCTTGTGAAATGTTTCTAACCATACAACTAATGCATTTGACTTGTAGGAAAGATCGCGTACAATCACCTACAAGAAAAGAAGGATGAAACTTGTTCCGAAGAACAAGTGGTGACAATTCAAGAAATAATCCAAAATGAAGAATGATGACTAGAATACGACGTCGAAGACCTGAAGGGAAGTCCGTAGTATCTTCCATATGGATCTGCAAGATCCAGCATGCAGTAAAATACAAGGAAAGATTCGTAGCATGAGGCTTCTCACGAAAAGAAGGCATATACTACGAAGAGACATTTGTAGCCACTGGAAGTTTGACAATAGACTCATGTGTGCAAATTAAAGAAGACCTTGTACGAGCTCAGAAGACACCCATGGGATAACACATACATGAGGAGCTTGAAGATCACCTAGAGTGATGAAGATCTTAACCTTTGCTACAAGGTTGAAGATGAAAGTCTATAGAAGATGACAAGCTCACATATGGGTACAAGAAGAACTTTTGAAAAGGTTCAAGATAGAGGATATTGGTATCTAGTGACCCTAGATGGATACATATAATATTAGTAGCAGAGGAAGCTACTTGTCACTCCAATACATAATGTTTCAATGCATAGAGTACGAAAGGCATAGGGAGAATGATGCTCCACTTCAGAGGGAGTGACTGTAGAATATTATGAGGTTCGACATGGTACGATAGGATGGACAAATTACTGATGAATCTAGGCATTACTGAGAGTAAAGTGGATTCCAACCTTTACTTCAAGGTTGAAGGCGGAATACCAATGATGCTCCTGTTATATGTTGATGACTTGTTCCTAACAGAAAAGGGGAACTCATTAAAGTTTCAAGAAGGAGACTTGCTGCTGAGTTCGAGATGAAGGACTTGGATATGATGCACTACTTTCTAGGCATGGAGGTGTGGCAGAATACGGATGAAATCTACCTTGGACAAGGGAAGTATGCAGTGGATATCTTGAAAAGGTTAGGGATGATGGACTGCAAGGCCATGACCACACCTATGGCATCAAACATGAAGCTATTGAGTGATCCTTCGTTAGAGTCAGTTGATGCCATGATGTATCGTCAGATGATTGGGTCCTTGATGTACTTGCCGAATACGAGACCAGATATTTGCTTTGTTGTGAACACATTGAGCCTATTCCTGAAAGATACAAGACATGTTCACCTGATGGTTACATAGCATGCAGTGAGGTACCTAAAGGGTGTAGTTAAGCATGATACGAATCAGAAGACTAACCTGCATGGTTATGTTGATTTGGATTGGTAGTGCCACTAAGGAGAAGAACACATTAGGATGCTTCTTTAGTTTGAGATCCAGTATGGGCTACTGGTTTGGTAGGATGGAGTCATGCATGGCGTTGAGTATAGCTGAGAGAGGAGCAGTGAAGATCCAGTTTGTGATCCATATCGAGATCTCTCGAAAGAGGGAGTGATGATTCTAGCATATCTAGTGAGGCGTGTTGTCTGAGCATAAAATCCTGGTGAAGCTCGTAGGTTGCTCAGACGTAAACAGTCCTGGCGAAGCTCCCAGATTATCCTTGGACATAATGAGCCCTGATGTAATTCTATGCTAGAAATGGCCAGAGTGAAGTATGAGTACTTCAGGGAGAAGCTTGGTGTTCTCCAGATCGAGGTTCCCTCCAAGGGGAAGTGATGAGTCTGTGTTCCCTTCTGACATGGTGGTAAGCGGGGCCTCCCATGGTAAGATATAAGTGCAAAGCCCTTTTGACATGGTGGTAGGCGGGGCCTCCCTTGGTAAGATATAAGTGTAGAGCCCTTCTGACATGGTGGTAGGCGGGGCCTCCCATGGTCAGATATAAGTGCAGTGCCCTTCTAACATGGTGGTAGGAGGAGCCTCCCATGGTCAGGTATAAGTGCAGAGCCCTTCTAACATGCTGGTAGGATTGGTTCCTCCCATGGTTAGATGTAAGTGCAGGGACTTTCCCCAGATGATAGATGGTGTGTCCTATCATGCTAGTGGATGTAAGTGCTGGGCCTTTCTCTGGATGGTAGATGGTGTGTCCTACAATGCCAGTGGATGTAAGTGTTGGGCCTTTCTTTGGATGATAGATGGTGTGTCCTATCATGCAAGTAGATATAATTATTGGGACTTTTTGAATGGGTCAGATGTAAGTGTTGGGCCTTTCCTCGGACGGTAGATGGTGTGTCCTATCATGCCAGTGGATGTAAGTGCTGGGCCTTTATCTGGATGGTAGATGGTGTGTCCTATCATGCCAGTGGATGTAAGTGTCGGGCCTTTCCTCGGATGGTATATGGTGTCCTACCATGCCAGAGGATGTAAGTGTTGGGCCTTTCCTCGGATGATAGATGGTGTGTGCTACCATGCCAGAGGATGTAAGTGCTAGGCCTTTCTGACATGGTGGTAGGCTGGGCCTCCCATGGTCAGATATAAGTGCTGGGCCTTTCTGATTGGGTCAGATATAAGTGCTGGGATTTTTTGACTGGGTTAGATATAAGTGTTGAAGAAGATGAAGACCTACATGGAAGCTAGGCCTACAACCAACATGAAAAAGGGTTGGCTCCGTAGAAATTCCTGTGACGAGTAGAATTGAGAGATATCACCATTTGATCGAGATAGTAGAGCAGTGATGATGATGATCCAACTTTGATGACGATCCTTTGATGATGATCCAGCTTTGATGATGATCTAGTGATGATCCATCTTTGATGATGATCCAGAGAAGAAGACTTGTGCTGATGAATTGTGTCAAGAGAATGCCTTCCTAGTTAAGAGGGAGTGTTGATGTATTTGTAACTTTAGAATGTATTCACTTGTATTGTACCCCGATGTTCCTCTCGGGAGAGTCATTTGTATTTCATTATACCCTGATGTTCCTCTCGGGAAAATTATTTGTATTTCATTGTACCCTGATGTTCCTGTCAGGAGAGTCATTAATATAATAAAGTCATGTAAAAGTCAATGAGGTTAACCCTCCGTTGTAAGTCGGGGCAATAGTCCCCACAATTGAGTTGAGGTTAACCCTCCTTGTTGATTGGGGGGGGGGGGAATTCCCCACAGTCGAGGGGCACTAGGGTTATTAGACTCTCCTAGAGAAGTCGGCCCTGGTAAGTAATTGTCAAGTCGAAATTAGTATAAATAGAGAGTGAGCCTCTCTATTTGACACACACACTCACCCAACTATAGAGCATACGTGAGAGAAGAGGAGATCACACAAGTGAGAGAGAGAACAACTATTGGAGATCATCTTTCTGTCTTTGGGTTTTACTGTTGCCATTGGTGCTCATTCTATCTCTGAGGAAGTTGCGGGGTTTTCTCCTTTATGGTTTCCCTGAGGAAAATATTTGTGTTTATTGTCTCTTGTGATCGATTGTTGTGCATGTTATTCTCTCAGATAAGATCATAAGATCATATTGATTAAATGATAAAAATATAACACACACACACACACACACATATAATTTTTTTTTTTTTTGCAGCGAGGCAAAGTTCCATCTCAATCTACTCATTTTTTTTATTTTATTTTAAAATTTCGACAACTTGGATTGTCTTTAAATGGGCCAAATCCCCTAAGGGCAAAGTCCATGGTCAAAGTTTCCATCAATTAAGCGAAACTCTAACTTTCGACAATACTCCTACCAAATTTGAGGAATAATTTTAACGAAAAAGAAGCTGAATATGTCTATTAATTAACTTTCTCACAATATATTGTTTAACATTCTCATAAAATGTTTACCTAAATTTTATTGTTGAATGTCCACCACCTATTAAAAAAATGAGTAAATTAAAAGTAGATAAACTCAATATTTTTTTTTCATACAAAATAAAATTCTAGCTTGAATTCTTTATTTTTTCAAAATTCCAAAGATTGAGCCCATTTTAAAATGGGCTAAAATTTCAAAAAATAAATTTCCATGATAAAAGTTTCACCAATAAAATAAAACTATATTTTTTTCCAAAATTCCTATAAAAAATACACATTAAAGAAATTAAATGTACCTACCAATTAATTTATGATAAATTATAATGTATGAACACCTACCTAACCATCATAATGACCTCACTACTTCATATAATGAGACATGTTATACTATATTGTATATCTAAGCCCCATATTAGACTCAACTTAGTGATAAGAATGACCTCACTCTCTCATATAATGAGACGTATTACCACATGGCTTAACCAACTAGTCAAACATGGTAGTAGCAAGAACATGTTATAACTTTCTACCCTAGGATAAAGGCTTGAGTACCCTAAAGATCGCATGTATTATAACTTTTTCATATCATTGATACATTCGTCTAATGTTTATATATCGAATTTAACGAGTTTCTCCAATCCCACTTTACAATATGCCACTTGGACTACGTTATTGACTTTTCTATTATTCACCACAAGGGGCAAGTAGCTAGGAACATACGTTGCTTTAAAATAACTCGTGAATCTCTCTCATGACATAGGGAATCATACGTTGCTTTAAAATAACTCGTGAATTTGATAAACAATCTTTGAAACTTAGTAATAAACAAAGGTAAGGGACGAGGATAGGCCATCATAAAAAAAACACGAGTCACACGTCATAACTTTATTCAACTCAAAAGAAGAAGAAGGTGCCAAACTTTCAGGGAAAAAGCAGGCAGGTAGACATGCTTGTTGACCATGGAATATACCCACGCCATTAGAATATATAATGGCCCCAACTTAAGTATATATTCATTGTATGTATATACATTCTTTATTTGTAGGACGTTGACATGACATGTTGTTGGAGACCCTGTCAGAGAAAGGGAACATAAATGTAGAGCCTACTGATCAAGACCAGTAAATAAAAAAAACATGAGTTGGAACCGGTGGGAAATATAAATATAGAACCCTACTAATCCAGGCGAAGCAATAAAAACATGACTTGGAATACAACAAAGTCTGCACTTTAGTACACCTACTTTTGTAAGATTTCATTAATGTCAAAGGGATTGATTCTACCCGATGCAAGTTAAATTGATGAGTCATTCACTATTTTAATGGTGATACTTTTATTATACTCGTAGCTTTTAGGTGTCCCCAAGGACTCGGGACAAAAGTTATGGTTCTTTATCTCTCAAATGGGCCCATTCAGTTTTTGTGGTATCTTGCTCATCGAACAAATAAGCAACAATGACCTTCACATCGTATTCGTAGTATTTGTATATTAGTTATTTTTTTTAATCCTATGTTGAATTATTATCAATGTTCTATTTATATATTAATTATTCTTTTAGTATATTCGATTATATTCTATTTAAAAAATTAAAATTATCTTTTACTTAATTTTCAATGCAGTATGTGTACATTAATTTTTTAATATATTTAGATTTACAAAATAAAAAATATATATTAATTATAATTAGTTTAAAGAATAAGGTTAATATAGTTAATATAAAAATAAACTTTCATCAAATTGATAGTGAAATCAAAATGGACAATACTTTATATAAATGGAAAAATAAAAGATGAATAACATTTTCAAATATTTATAAATATTTACATTCAGTTTTAATTTCAAAATATTTATGATATTATGTGCTCTTTTTTAATTACGATCTAGGGGCATTTAAGTTGTTAAGGATGTCTCCTCTTAACTAGCTCACCTCTAAGGAGAATTGAACCTCAGTCACCTTGGTGACTAGAATTGATGATACTATTTACTCTTTAAAACTTATTAAGTCATCAATATTATAAAATTTACAAACTTCTATCCATTTTTTCAAAATAATCAATTATGCTTTTTAGATATCTAATAAACCAAATTTGGCCCCATCCAACATTTGTGCTTCAAATTATCCCAAGTCAATTAGACAACCATACTAAACATTTAAGTTTAATTTGAATGCGTCATTTCATAATTTTTCATACCACCACTTTCGAACATCAAAGGAGGAAAAACTAGCAATAGTTGAGTAGGATGAGTTTGTTGAAACCTGCCTATAAGTCTTATTGTTAGTCCAAACCAATTCATCTTCACTTGAAGTCAATTTAACACCCGAATTGTTGAGAATAAGAGTGTTTTGATATAAACAAGTGTGGTAAACCCCAATTCAGCCATATATCCCAATATGTAAGGGGATAAAAATGAATCTTCTTCAATCCCAACAACATGATAATGAGAATGGATACCGTGAATGTTTATGGGGATTTCATGGTCATTGTGAACTCGGTTGTCTTCAGATACTTTCACTTCAGATACTTTCACTTTTCTAGTGGTGCAACCAAATTGAATCTCTATTGGCGTCTTTTCATGAGTTGAATATTGAACACATCTAGAGGGATCAAAATTCTATTGCACTCTCTATCCAAAGAGGCTTTGCTTGGGAAAGTAGGAATTCCTTACTAATAAGGTTTTTTGGAAAGATCTTTAGGAAATTCTGGTTCTATCTCTTTTTTTCATAACTCCTTATAAGATTTTAGTTAGATTTTGCTTTATATTTTTATTATACTTTGAAAACTTTTTTAGATAAAATTTTTTGAAAAAATTAATATATATATATTTTTGACAATTATATATTTTATTAATTTTTTTAAAGTATAATCTAAAATGTATGAATAAATATATATCTTTGAATTACATATTTTTTATTCAAGTTAACAACAAAATAAAATATGTTTTTTTTTCACTCAAATGAACATCAAAAGTTTCAAGAAAAAAATCAAATAAACCAAATTTAATTTCAACGATTATTATAAAGAATTTATTATCATTCATGTTTTATAAGTTTTTTAATATATATATTATATATATTTTAAACTAAATCAGAGCATGGAGAGGCATCTCCTGGACCATGGCACTTAGAGAATTTTGAACATCACTGCGATAAACCTCCAATTTTTAACCGAATAAAAGGTGTCTTCCAGTTCCTTCATCGTTCATCCTCTGTTGTGGGACACAACTCACATTCTTTTGTCTTGGAGCACAAGGAATTGTTGTCCTCAAGCACACATGCAGAAATCCCCCAGAGCCCAAATCTTCCCATTTTAGCTTGTCTTTTTATATAATGGCTATTTGAGTACCTTCCTTTCTTTCTATATCATGGCTATCGCCTTTCTCCGGTACTACCTTTTTAACCCATAACGGTGGTCCTGCTTCATAGCCTCGTTCATCTTCTCATTTTCTCACATGTCCTTTGTTGACTGCAAGCACACCGTTCCCATTCAGTGGGCACTGACAGATAGATGATATCTTATCTTAACCCGCAAGGCCGCCTGCAGTGTGGGCGCATGCTTTGCTCGTGAGGGGTGGGTTCGCTTTCGTCTTCTTTCATGGTTTTTTCTCTTTTTTCTTTCTCAGATCTGGATCTGGAGTTGATCCAATAGTGGGTGTGAGCAGGATAACCAGAGAAATAAAAACATGTTGGAGTCGGAGAGAAATGAGAGCGAAGGAGAGAGTACATCTGCACCGCTGAATATTGGCAAGTGGAAGGAGATTTACACAAGACTTTTTCAGATTCAGGATGAAGCAGTCAAGAATCCCAACTTTGCAGAAGAGCTACAAGCCCATTTTGACCGGCTACCTGCCAGGTATTGATTCTTTACAGACTTCAATTACGACGATTCTGACCATGTGCTGTGCCTACACACACACACATATATATTTTGTATATATGCAAACACCCATTTTCACTATGAAATGTTTGGAATGTGCTACTGCACTAAAGCTACTCAACCCAACAGTAAATAATTAAAAACACAAGAACCACCTTCTGCTCCTGAGAATAGTTATCTGCCAGTGTTGTTAGGGCCCATTCTATTTATGCAAGTATGTCACTCCATGGGAATTGAATTTGGACTTCTTGTTTCGAAGTTCCTCTTGTCAGAGTGGCAGCTCCCCAATGCAAAAGAATGGCAGATTCAAATGCAAAAAATTAAGAAGTGAGACAACAGGCTACTTTCAGTCAGAGATGAATCCAATTTTACGGTAGAGTAGATCAAATGATAAGGTTTGATGGCCTTCCGACTGCTCGATCTTTTGACCTTCTATTGTCTAGTTATTTCCTGTTCCACTAGACCATGACCATTACATTAATCATTCTAACCCTTCGCCCGTAATTGTGACATTGACCAACATACAAGAAGTCAGAACCATCTCCTCCTATAGACCTGAAAACAAGGTGCTGACGGGTGTTCAACCAAGCTAAGTTGATCATGTGGAAAAGGGAGAAGGCACCTGTACCTTTCACATGAGCCCTATACATGATGCTTGTGACCTGTACCTATCCTCAGTACCCTGCACCTCTATCCTGCATCTGTACTGTGCACCTCTGCCCTGCATCTGTACCCTGCACTAACATCTTTGACCTGTACCAGCAACAGTACTAATCCCCTTCTTTTAGCCTACTGCAGTTGACCTTCATCCTGCCTGTGCCGAGCATATTTTGCTGGTGATGGTCAAACCTCCAATCAATTTGTGACCTATCCTTGGGGTTTATATATCCTTACTCTACGATGTCCAAAGTGACACATAACATAAATGCCGCTCTATCATCATCATCATCATGCTCATTCACAAAATTGGATGGATTCTATTGAACGAATTCCTCTTTAGCTTCTTATATTCCTTCTTATAATGAACTGGCTCTCCACAACGGTAGCAAAAACTTCTTTGACTTCTTGCTACCTATCCCACTCCCCCTATGACCTTCATGCCCTCACACTTGGCACTTAAAGCTTCATCTGAAATACCTTCTTCAAATTTCACATGTACTTGTTCCCCCTGCATTAAGAGTACAATCAGGTCTTCAAATCTTATAACACCTAATTTCATTGGGATGTTGATGGTTGAGATGAATCCTTGGCAAGATTTTAGCAATCTTTTCCAAACAATTGGTGCCAGTTTTCATCTTTCATAGTCACACCAATATCTTTTAATTGGTTACCAGTCATTTCAATTTTGTCAAATGGCTGGTCATCCTATATTCTTTCATCAACTTCAATCTGTGCAACTTATTTTTTAGATGTAGGAGCCAAGTCAAGTTTGATGCTTCATAGTACATACAATGATTTAGCTTCTCCCAAGCATTATGGGCATCTTGCAAATATTATTATTTTGATTGCATCTTTATTTTAATATTTTCTGAATCAAAATCCTTTTATGCTTTTCTTGATGCATCTTAATTTTTTTCCCAAGGAAAATCTCCTAGGGAAACCCAAGGGATGCCTCCCCACGTTTGTGGATGGCATCCCTAATAAACCTGTCGTGTAGAATAGTTTACCTCACTCAAGGGGATTCAAACCGGGCATCTTCTGCCATGGAACTAATCGAATGCTTAAAAACATTGGTGACAACCAACTGAGATAACCCCTTGGGCTTGATGTATCATAATTGTCGAAAAGCCTAGTTTCTTTAGTAAATAACAAGCTCTACAAATCTTTGTATTCTCAGATGTGCACATCTTGTGTTGCCAATTATTATAGTTATGTCCATTTATAAGTCAAATGACAACTCATTCCAGTTATCTTTTCATCGATCTCAGAGCAGAGGTTTGGTTGGAAGTATGAGCTCTCCAAACATTTATTTTATGCATAACTAGATTTGGATGCACTTGACAGACATAGAGTTGGATGACGGATACACATGAGAGAGTGTACATTACAGGTCCTTCTCAATGATGGAATTTTGGTCACTTCTATTCCATTTTTGGTAGCAATCATTTAAAGCTATAAACTTATTGCGGTTAACCTGAAGCCTTGTTTAAAACTATTGGTTCTCTCCAAAAATATAATTCAAACTTGAATACATGAATGGAACTTGTAGAAGATGGACTCAAATCAGGCCTTTTGGCTTAATCTAGGATACCATAGAGATTTGAAATTTGGACAATATTTAGGAATAACAGTAAATTTGAATGTAGCACAGCAATTTTATTTTGGTTATTCATTTGTCTGCATGTCAGGTATGCATTGGATGTGACTGTAGACAGGGCAGAAGATGTTCTCATACATCAAAAACTACTTGAGCGTGCACTTATGCCAGAAAATCGACCTGTCTTCCATGTTCGTTTTCCAGAGGTAGAGTCTATTACGATCCCATAGCACGACAACTTTATAAGAGATTTTTGCGTGTTGAGCTTTGAAATCCTTTGCTCCTCTCTTAATTAGCACTCAATAAACTTTATCACTGTGTTCACTTTTTCAGACCTAATTATGACAGGTTTTACTATAGTGTGTTTAAACAACAGAAGAAGACATTATACCCATAATTTAAGACATTTATGTGCTATGCCATCAGTGTAATTTTTTTTCGTCTTTTTAAATTAGTGACTGGCTACTGCTGTTTGCATTTTTCAGTAGTGCATATACTCAGAAAACAATGAATGATTTACTATTTAATATTATTTCATACATCCTCTTTTCCTTGGGCAAGAAACTTTGTACAATGAATAAGCTGGTTTATTTTTTTATTTTTTTCCCTCAGAACAAATCATATTTATACTTTGAGCAAGAAATTAAATACATTCTTCAATGCTCACATATCATATCCATCTGTAGGATCATTTAGAAGAAATTAAAAAGATTTCACTGCCTAAATGCTTCTTCCATCAGATCTTCACTAATTTCTTAAAAAGATCTAAAAAATGGAGTTCTATCCACCCAAAAAAGATATAGACAGCACATTACATAATAGCCTGTAGAAAACACAAACTATGAAACTTTAAAGATCATGGAGCGAGAAAGACTTGGATGTAAACACAGTCCCTCCCCTTACTTCATCTTCAGAAACCTGATAAAGAGGGCTGGATAAACCTTCTTTGGAAAATGAATCTGCATGCTCATTAAACTGTCTGTAGATGTGCACAAACGAGATCGAATGGAAAAGGCCAGAAAGATCTCCTATATGCAAAGCCAGATTGTAAATGTAAAGTCCAGATCTTTGGATCTTGTTCTCGCTATTCATCCAACGTATAGTAAGTTCTGAGTCTCCAAGTACCTGCAATGTATGTATTCCTTTACATATCACAGCCTTTAATAAAAGAAAGAGGGCAGTTGATTCCCCTATATTATTTGACCCTTCACCTAAGAAACCTTTCCATCAAAATATTCATTGTCAGACAGATGTAGGACATAACCAGCACCACATTTTCACCCATTCTGTTGACTAGCTCCGTCGAAGTACCCCCATGGCTTGGACTTATCAATATGAGGAGGAGAAGCTACTCGAATTTTAGGATCTTTCCTGGAGCACTGAAAGTCTGGCAATATGGATAAAATTTCCGATGCTACCTGAAAACTAGGAACAAATCTGTTTTCAAAGATCGTTTCCTTCCTTGCAGTCCAAAGTCTCCACATAATTAAGAATGGGATTGGTCTTAATGATTTTAGATCCTGACGAGTCAACCAACACTTAAGATTTTCCAACACTGAAGTTTTATCCCAAAGGGCTATAGCGCCTAAAGAAAGCTCAACATCCTTCCAAACCTGAGTAGTAAAGGGTCATTCACAAAACAAGTGCAAATTGGATTCATTACTGTTTTTGCAAAGGCAACACCAACCTGGACCTTCCATTTGCTTCCTTTGAATCCTGTCCCTTGTAGGTGTTCTATTATTAAGTTAATAATATTCATATTATTAACCACAAGCCACATAAGCAATATACTTTTAGCCGGGGCATGGACTTTCCACAATTTTTGCCACCACCAATCATCTGAGAGAAAATTACGGTTGTGTTGGGCTGCATATCCCAAGGAAGCACTATAATTACTACAATCACCATTCCAAGCCCAAGCTATTTCATCCTCATTTCTGACAATCCAACATTGCCCTTTGACAATCCAACATTGCCCTTCTCCAATTCATCTAAAAACAGGCCCCAAGACTGAGCATTTGTACCAAAGAGGCCAACCTCTGCTGTCATCCACCCTTGCCTCCAAAGGGAGGTCTCTTCTTCCTTCTTAATTTTATCAGGAGTGCAAAGACCTCTGAGTTGTAAATGAGCTATGATCTCAGCAGGACAAAAGATGTTTTGTCCACATCCAACAATTGCATCTGCCTCTAGTCTGATCTGCGTTTCTGTACCAACTTTCCATGCTAGATGATCTCGAATAACATCAAATGATTTAGTGAGTTCCTTCCAGTGATTGCATGTGTGGAATACTTCATCGGATTCTTGATCCAGTTTATAAGACAGCCAGGGGCAATATATTTCTGCAAAATGATATTCCTCCAGAGACTTTCCTTAGTCATAACTTGCCCCAAGGACTTAGCCGTCAGAGACCTCCTAAACCGAGATAAGTTCTTAATTCCTCAGCCACCAAATATCTTCCGCTTGGCTAATAAGCTCCAATGAGCCAGGTGTGCACCTTTATACTCTAGGCTGCCCTTCCACAAATAACTAGCACAGGTTTTCTTAATTTTGATCAGAATACCTTTTGGGATATCGGCAAGAATGTGCCAATAGACCGGAATTGCTTCAATTACTGCCTTTACCAGCACCAACCTTCCACCGCGAGATATCCACCTATTGCACCAATGGGTTACCCTTCTCTCTATTCTATCAACAAGCCAATGCCAATCAGCATTCTGGTATTTATTGGATTCAAGATTGAAACCCAGGTATTTTAAACCTGCTTCAGGATCCTTCAAAGGAATTTTAAAATGCCTGGCCATATTACTGGAAAGAGCCTCTGGCATCCTGACTATGAAGAGTCCAGATTTTTCAAAATTTATAACCATTCCAGTGGCCCAGGAGTAGAGATCCAGTAACTCTTTAACCTGCTTGCATTCTCTCATTAACGCAATCCCAAATAACAGAATGTCATCAACAAAGAGAAGATTAGAAATAGATATATGCCTCGAGATGGGAATCCCTTGAACATTTCTGTGCCTCTTCGCTTGATTGATAGCCCAACTTAAACTTTCGGCAATTAATAAAAACAAATATGGAGATAATGGACAACCTTGTCTTAGACCACAGGATGCCTGAAAGGACAAAGAAGCTGAACCATCAATGAGAACTGAGAGACTGGCAGAAGTCACACAACTCATAATCCACTTAACCATTTGATACAAGAAACCGAGATGTGACAACAACAATCTAAGAAAAAGCCATGAGACATGATCATAAGCCTTGGATAAATCCAATTTCAAGACAAAGGTGGACAAAGAAGAAGTCTTGATTGTATGAAGCGCCTCCTGAGATGACCCTATGGCTTCATGAATGAGCCTCCCTTCTAAAAACCAAGCTGTTCCGAGGAGATAAACCTTTGGAGACAATTTTATAGTCATAGTTACATAAATGATAAAACAATTGGTCTGAAACCATCAAAGGAGTCCGGATTATCCTGTTTGGGAATAAGAGCAAAAAAGGCGGAGTTTAGACTTCTTGTCATTTTACCTTAAACTCTTATTTCTTCCACCAATCTATACAGGTCATCACCAAGTAAATCGAAGAAATCCAGGAAAAACTCTATAGTCCATCCGTTAGGACCATGACTTCTTTCTTTCTGAAAAGAGGACATAGCCTCTAATAGTTCCTCCTTGGTGATTTCCTGGAAAAGAGCATTATTGTCTTCTTCTTCAATCATTTTCAGGAAGAAGGAAATGACTTTAAGAATCTCCTGAATATTGACTCTGTCAGGCTCCTTTAGCAACGAGGATAAATGATTAACACCTAGGGCTGCTAAGTCATGGAATCCATAAACCATATTCCCATCCGCATTCTTCATGCCCCAAATAGTATTTGTGCTCTTGCGGAAGTTAGCAAATTTTATGATTTTTTTTTGTATTTTGATCTCAAACAGAAAGCCAAGTAGCTTTGCTTTTGATCCGCCAATCGATATCCCTGTTCAGTAACAGTTTTGACCTTCGCTTTTTGAATACTTTTATTTTGGTCACTTCCTCATCTGAAGGTTGAACTGATGCATAAGAACCATATAGAGAATTCAACTCGGATTCAATTTGCATCAACGCTTTATTTCTAGTCTTCAATCGATCATAAGCCCAGGAAATGGTCTTTTCCTTTATTGCCTTGAGAGAGTTCACAAACTGAATACCAGTTGGGTTGTCCAGCTCCAGATTGTACTTTCTCCATGAGTCCTGGACTAATAGTTTATAGTCTTCGATCTCTCCCCAAGCTGGATTATACTTGAATAGCGCTTTTGGTTTGTTTGAACCCAAACTTAACTCCAAGCAAACAAGAAATTGATCAGAAATCCTCACCTGATCAGCCCACGATCTATAGTTGCTTACTGCGTCCAACAGGTAATGATGGACATAAAAACGATCAAGCCGCTTCGCAATACCTGAAACCCTTAAACGATTGTTGACCCAAGTAGGCTTAGTTCGATATCAACCATACCAAAATATTTGAACTTATCTAAGAAAAAACTTGCCAGCCAATCTTGTCGGGCCGATGAGCCCCAAACCTCACCTCCTCCTATGGTAAAATTTAGATATCCACCCAAAATTAGTGTTTTATCATCAATCTAGTTCCTAGCAAGAATATAATTCCAAAAGTCCTCCCTAGCCTTATAAGGCCCATATACATTAACAACCTGTAAGGACCTATTCAATTCATGACTGTGCAGCAAGATACAATGACCTTAAAATACAACAAATGTGTTTATTAATGAAAAATAAGAGCACCAGCCTGTCACCAAACCTCCTGAAAAACCACTAGCATCTAATGAAACAAACTCCCAATCAATAAAGATTTTGTTCAGAATTGAAACAACAGCTTCGCCAACAATCATCGTTTCTTGAATAAAAATAACATTCAACTTGATTGAAGACACAAAGTGTTTGAGGGCTAATTGTTTGGCACGCCCCCTCGTCCCCTAACATTAAGTGCCAAATTTTTATTGGGCAACCTTCTTAAGGGTATTGTCTGCTCTAAGAACCCCAGTAAGAAGGCTTTGTTTACCCTGATTCAGCTCTCTAAGAGCCCAACCCTGAGCATGTTTTATGGCCGATTTACGACCTACCCTGGCTCCTCCCTTCTCTTTTGGAATGTCCAACCCTAATGGACCAGAATGACTACTGCATTATGGTTGAGAGGGGGTTCTGGGTCGAAGCGAGTAATGACCACTACCTCTTCTTAGAAGAGTTCACCAAGCCTCTCAAATCTTCAGAAACCACCCCTAGAGATGGATAAATAGGGCTCTGACAATCAATGTCTTTGGCAAGGTTCATTACTTGAGTATCTGGCTGAAAAATAGCATGGGCGTTGGATACTTCTTCCATATAAGGACCCGCAGAAGTGGTTGAAGGACCCAACATAGAAATTAGAGACCTCGACTCACTAAGATTCCTAGTATGCACAAGTAGCTCTGCTGAATTATTGATAGGATTACCTACTTCAACACAAGTAGTACTTTTCCTACAAATTTCATCCAATTTCACAAACTGTGACTTAGATAAGTCTAAGAACTCAGGAGGCAAAGGGAGTGGAGATCCCTGACCCTCCAACAAAATAGAGAGGGAACCCACTTGGACCTTCATCCTCTCTTCTGAATTTAAATTGTGGGTTTCTGAAGCTGGATCATTCTTTGACTCTCTCTTCATGACTTCAACACTATTGAAAGTAGGGGAGACCGTTAGAGAGGAATTCTTGTTATTAGATGACAAAGAAACCCTAGGCTTTCCAAACCCTCTTAAGGAAAGGTTTAGCACAATTAGGCACTAGATGTCCATTCAAATGGCATTAGACACATCTAAGGGGGAAGTTTTCATAATCGAGTATTTGTGTTCGCTTGGAAAACCCCAAATCGATATCCACTGATTCATAGAGCCCTAAGCTAACATCAAGTTCAGCCAGAATTCTGGCAACCGAGTGAGCATTATTAGACTTATAAGTATCATTAGCCAAGATAAGCTTACCTCTTTTATTCCCAATATCCTTTATTGAATCATCATTCCACAACTCCATTGGAAGGCAGGGAAGTTTCACCCATACTAGGGTTGACCTGACGAACTCATCCTGTGCATTGAAATCCGACATCCAGGGATTGATAGCCAAATATGCCCTATCAAAAAACTAGTGACCTCTTAAAATGCAATTTGCATCCTCCAGTATTCTGAAGATAAATCCAATCCAACCTTTCTCTAGTAGATGGAAAATGGGGCCATAATTGAGGACTGTGACCCAAGGATCTGGTGTCCACTTATTTAAACTATCCATATTCACCAGGCGGCCAAGGAATTTACCTACCAAGGTTTTCCCTATCATCGACCCTACCTGATCCACACGGAGATTCTTTCCGACAACAAAGGAGATAGCAGAGCCCCTAGACATGACGACCTTCCTTTTTATCTTCTTACCAGAAAATAAGTTCTCAAGAGGAACTTTGTTCTCTAGGGCTTTGATCGACCGATCTCCACCGAACCCTAAACCTCCCAATCCTTCATCTAATGGCAGGGAAGAAACTAATGTTTTCGCTTCATCCACCTTCAGATCACTGTTCCCCTCCACCAAGAGTTTACTTGTCAAAATAGCACCAATCTCCGAAGGCTCAAAACTTAAAGGAGGAGCTGCGGACTTCTCAGATAGGACAAACCCTTTACCACAAACTCGACCATCCGCAACAATTTAAGTAAATGAGCTGGCTGGTACTGTCCCTTCACACGCCTGATGATTATTGTCAAACCCTTCCTCATGCCTGTTAATGCTTTCCACTTGGATGAATATGTCAGCTTCCGAAAGTGTGTCCTTTCTATAATTGACAAGAGGCTTGTACTCTGCCATTGGGCCTCCCTCAAGACATAACCAGGCCAATCCTACATAAGTGACATACCAACCCCAAATAATCTGGTTGATATGGAGATAAGTTCTCCCATTTTTTTTATTTTGTCATGTATTAAAAGAACATAGGAATTCAAATTAAAAAATGTCTCCAATGGGAACATGATTTATTATTCTGCCATAACTGTTCTAGCATCTTTTCTTCATTGTAGTTTATTGTTATGTTTGCAATGGTGTTTTGCAGCATATGGCGGTTGGATGTGATGCAAATGAGGAGCAGCTGGGATTGGTGACAGATGTTGCTTCCTCGAGTTTAAATGAGTATGATTTTGCTGAACTTTTACACTTCCTTATTTTATTATTCAAATTTGTAGCATAGATAGTTGCAATCAACAATTAAGCATCTTAACTCAATAAATGTTTGGATAATGGATATGAGATCTGTTACATGTTCATCTGTGAATTTTTCTTTTTATATTATTGATTTTAACTTGTTGCATCTATTAAGTTGACGCAGCTTAACGGGATAAGTAATGCTGGTGATGGGAGGAAATTGACAAGCAAGATTTATTATTTGTACTGAGCAGTGTTTATTTTTCGTTATGAAGGGATCATCCAATTAGTCCTGAGCCCTCCTTGAAATTTAAAGACCTGGTTCTGGAAACTGGTAAAAATGTTTTAGATCTTGAAGACAGCAGAAGAGTTCAGAATAGATCCCTTGAAAGGTATTGCATTTATCACATTATGGCTCTCTTTCACCATATTTCCAAGGTTCACATTCATGTTTCTTTTACATTAATGATGTATGAGAGGTGAAAAGTAAACACTATCCTTTAAACAGACATAAGCGACTTGAAACTTGAACCCATATATCACTTTATGAATCCATTGATGGTAAGAACGGTGCCATTTCTATATAATCATTTTAAGTGAGGTCCCTGACTTGTATTTAAGGAAGAAATATAAACCTTTTGAGAGATGCAAGATATTCAAGGCTACACCCTTCAAAGTGCACGTTCTACAGAAGATATAGTAATACAAATCGCAAGAAAGTGCTGAAAGGGTTGGTAAAGTGCTGGAATCCAGATTATATTTTTCAGCAGTATTATAAAGAACTGTTCAACAACAGTAGTGCAGGATTTCATGTTTATTTAAATTGTAACAAAAGAAATCACGATGCAGTTTCATTTTCCTCTATTGCCTGGTTGATATCTGATTTGCTAAAAGTCAGTCCTCGAAGGATATTGAAATGATTGGTTGAAAGGCTAGGGTGTGAATCTGAGATAGATCATAGTGGGCAAGTTAATGGTAGTTCTGTTGTCCGCCGATTGCACACTAGCAGCAGAAATCTTTTGAAAGCTGTCTCCTCACTTAGGAAAGTAGGAG
>LPNX010566115.1:74353-86088 GCA_001517045.1 Pseudotsuga menziesii | reverse complement strand
AATGTCTAGTAGGCTTATAACACTCAGTTGGGCTCTAATAACCCCCCAAGGCCCAGAATTCAACATCGGGCATTCCAGCTTTGGAGGAAGCGGGAAAAAACGTCGTCAGTTATACTCGGCTGAAGGCAAAGCATAATTGTCAGGGGCAAAAAACTCCATGGAATACCCTATTTGAGATTCTACGTCTCAGGAGACCGAACCACTCAAAAATATCCTACTAGCACATTTTATTACAAACCCCGCGGGGCCATGGTCAAAATTATTCAAAATAAAAAAGTGACTAGCCAATATTGGCTAGACAAGCAGACGGATCAACTGATACATTGGAATCAGACTTTGAACAAGTCTGTCAACCGACGGCTCCTCAGGTAACCCAACTATGGTACAAAAAGTTGGATAACAAGTTCAATTTTCACAAGCATGAAGTTCCCTTTTTGATGTTATGATGAGCAATTAGCCTAGTACTTTTGTTAGTGTTGTTTGTGTTCAAGTGACACAGTGACCATTACCAATGTTGCACGACTTGGACTCGGCAAAGACTCGGCTGGCATATGACTCGTCGACTCGGGACAGACTTGGCAAGACTCGGTAAGACTTGGCAAATAAGAAAAAAGCTTAAAATATAGTATATTTTGGGCACAAAAAAGATGTTAATGGCAATTTCCAACCCATATAAGTTACAAAACTACAATCTATGAAATAATTCATAACATTATCTCATAAAGTATAATAATACATCATAACACTTAAAAAATTTAAATAGTAATCATAAAATTATATATAATTTCTTTTTTTTTAAATTTGTTTTTGTTTTTGTTGTTTGTGATAGAATTTTTTAATAAATTAACTTTTAAAATGATAATTATAAAGTTAAAGTTTGTTGTTTATATCTTATTAGGTTAAAATTTTCTTTAATAAAATAATATTTTTAATAAATATCAAAATATTTATATTTATTTAGTAATATAATTATCATAATCATTAATCTAAAAATATTAACACTTATCTTTTAATTAAATAAATATTTTTTTCCAAAATCTATATAAAATAATAAAAAATAGCTTTTCAAAATAAAAGATATAATTAAAATTTAATATCTTTTTAACAGACTTACGGAACACTTACAGACTTGGGCATTAAATATTTTTCAAACTCTCCAATGGCCGGCCTTCGCTAACTGCATCATGAGCGTCCGAATCAGAATATTGCTCTGTATAATCCCCTTAATTGCCAAATGATATGGATCGAGCCATTCAAGAGTACCTATCTGAAAAAAAAAAAAAAAAAAAAAAAAAAAAACATAAATTGATCTGGGTTCCACAAACCGACCAATTTGGGGGGCATAGAAGGAATCTAGCGTTGCTCAAGGGAGATGTAAAACTCATTGGGAAATTCATATTATAAATAATCTTTAATTCATATTCATACTATTTTAATAAAATTATTATCCAAAACTCAAATATAACAAACAAAATCGGATATATTAAAAATTCGAGAGTGGTGTCCTTGCCGAGCTGGCAGAGTTCACCCCCATATATTAATTTTTTTTCCTTGCCGAGTCTGGAATAGGATATATTAAAAATCCGAGTGGGGTCCTTGCCGGGCTGGCAGAGTTCACCCCCAGAGTTCACCCCCATAGATATCAAAGCATATATTAAATTGTTTTTTTGGTTGCCGAGTCCGTGTCGAGTAGCTGTGAGTTTGCGAGTCATCCACGAGTCTTGCGCGATTACTTGGCTCAGAGGTTGACTCGCCCTGACTCGCAAGTCTTGGGCGAGTGGTGCTTCACTAAGGAATATGACTCAATCATGAAGAATCCGGTATGGGAGGTTGTGTTGAGGCCAGAAGGTAAAAAGGTGGTGGGATCTAGATGGATCTACAAGGTAAAGCATGCAGCAGACGAAAGTGTGGAGAAGTACAAGGCGCGCTTTGTGGCAAAGGGGTTCTCACTGAACGAAGGTATTGACTATGAGGAGACCTTCGCCCCTATTGCCAAATATTCTTCTATTCGTACCATTATCTCATTAGCAGCAAAGATGGGTTGGCGTGCTCATCAGATGGACGTCAAGACTGCCTTCCTCAACGGAGTTATACAGGAGGAGGTATTCATTGAGCAACTCGAGGAGTTTGATGTGGAGAACAGGGAGACGCATGTATGTAGGTTGCAGAGAGCTCTTTATGGGCTCAAGTAGGTACCTCGGGAATGGTACTCGAGGATAGACAAACTATCTATGGGAGATGGAATTGCAATAGAGTGAGGCAGACCACAACCTGTACTTCTTGTCAGGTGAGGTGCCTCTCATATGGGTACTTTATGTAGATGATCTCTTTCTTACAGGAGATGAGAGGTTGATTGACGACTGCAACTCCAACCTTGCAGTTGAGTTTGAGATGAAAGACCTTGGGTTGATGCATTACTTCCTAGGTTTGGAGGTTTGGTTGAGAGACGGGTTCTTCTTCATTGGACAGGGGAAGTAGGCAGTGGAGATCTTGAAGAGATTCAGTATGGTGGATTGCAAGCCTATGTCCATACCTCTAGTTTCCAACTGGAGGAAGTTTGATGCATCAAGGTCAAATGTGTTTGATCCTACATTGTATCGTCAACTTATCGGATCGTTCATGTTTTTGGTCAACACACGGCCGAACATTAGCTTTGCAGTCAACTCTTTGAGCCAATTCATGGTGGACCCTCGAAGAGTACATTGGACAGCTGCAAAGCATGTGCTTCGCTACATCAGAGGTACAGTGGAGTATGGGTTGGTTTATGAGCGCAACAGGAGTGTATAGTTAGCAGGCTTCACAGATGCTGACTAGACAAGATGTGTAGAAGAAGACTGGAAGAGCACTTCAGATTGTTGCTTCAACATTGGGTAAGGGGTTGTCTCTTGGTTCAGCAGGAAGCAAAAGTCAGTTGCATTTATCAGGGACTTCCATTTTTTCCCTATCTGGGTTTGGAAGCATTTGGAGCAATCCTTTGCAGAATTTTTGAGGTTTCAAGCAAGGAGTTTTAGTAAAAAAATGAATTTTTTATGGAGAGAGATCAGGGATGCTGATCACAGGGCTTGGATGGATTGGAGACGTTTGTCTCATGCTAAGACATTGTTGTCTTCTAACAAAGTAACTGCTGGGAGTTACAAAATACTATAACAGATGAGGTTCTCCAAAGCCCCGTTCAGGGCAATTGGTAGTCAGCTTATAACAAGCCCATTCTTTACTATAACAATAAGAAGCTAATCTTCTTATGCATTAAAAAAATCCTTTCACCCCAATATTGAACACAAGACAGTCTTCCTTGGATGCTGAATTCCAATGAGCAATGTCTGGTCCTACAGGGTATCTTCCAAATTCAGAACATTTTAATGGTTAGTGTTGTACGAAAAAGTTAAGACAAAGTCTAAGCTTGGTAGAAGTGGGTTAGTGATGACAACCACCCTTTGTGTGACAAAACTAAGCCACTTAAACACAATTTTTGGGAGCCCTTTGTGTGACAAAACCGAGCTACTCAAATGCAATTTTTGGGATTGCCAGTTTGCTCACCAATGTTGGAGTTTATTTTAGCAGAAATTTCCATGTTTGGTCCAAGGATTCAGTCATTGGAGGTCAGTTTTGACTGGAGATTGTAGATTGCTCTTTCCCAGGCTTTATGTTGGCCCATTGCTTTTCATATAGATTTCAGCTCTTTATTCTTTCTGGAAAGTGTGCTGTAAATGTACTTTTGAAGGAACCATAAGTACTGCCTCTGATTTTCATAAGCTGTGGTCTGATGATGTAAGTGCTCAGATTGAAGCCGGAGCTTTTTTGCTAGTACACAATGCTAATTGTATCTATTAGGACCTATTCTGACATTATTGCAGCATTGGTTGCAATAAAGTAACCCACCCCTCTTTATGTACTTATTTTATTCTTTGTATAATATAAGTAGTATTTACTCAAGAAAAGGCAATTACATCTTTAACATTGATTTGAATAAAATATTTAAATGCTTCTTCAATGATGTGGTGTATCTATTTCGAACGAAAATTCCAAGGAAGCATTGGTAGGGCATTCTTTATCATTGAATTGTATACCATACATTTTATCTATATTGTAGTTTCACTTACAATTTGACAAAGTGTGCTTATATTTGTGTTAAAATGTGGCCAAATAACTCAGTTGGCTTAAGTATGAAGCTCAAGTTTTTTTCCTTCTTTTCAAAACGTGAGAATTTTGTAATATTTTAGTAGTGTTTGGACTCTTCAAACCTATATGTGGTGTAAGGTCTATTGAAAATGAAATCAATTCAGGTTTGTCATTTCCTTGATCTGTGTTCGACAATTGTGTTTTTATTTTATCTGTTAGTGCAGTGCACATATGATATTGTACAAGTCCCTAATGCAGTGCTCAATTTTCTTTTTTTTCATAAATATATTATGATTTCTGACTTGAATTTTTTTTTCTCTCAGCCAAGTGCAAGCAGAGAAACCCCAAGTGCAAGAGGAGAACCCAATCCATGAAATAACGTTTTCAACAATTGACAAACCAAAGCTTCTTAGTCAGGTATTGGTTAAACATACTGGCAGGCGAAATTCTTTATTCGCTAGCTGATTTTGTTCTCTTTATCTTTTTCTACAGTATTTCTTTTAGTTTATTTAGTTATAATTTACCAGTAATTGGTGTTATTTGAAAAACACAAGGGGTGAAAATTTTTGCTCCCCATTTGTTATTTGTCCACCAGGTTCTTTGAATGGAATTGCTTTACATGTAATAGCAGTTTAACTGTGTGCTACTGCTAGGATAATGATCACACACTGCCATTTTTTAGGGCACACTTCTACAGCTTGTAGATGTAAGGGTGGTCATGGGTTATCATGTCTCTCATGGCTTCTGGAAGGCACAGGTTTGGGGCATGGGCATGAATTTACAGAGAGAATATGAATATGGAGACAGATTTACACTGCTTGATGGGTCTGTTGAGCCTTTATGTCTGGATTTGCGAAACTTCGAAATATGGGAAAGCTATTATGGTTACCAAGGTTCTAAGTAGTATATCATGCAGACACACTAAGGCCCCACAAAGATTTACAAAGTGAGATGTGAAAGCAATGTTTTACTTCCGGAGCAGGACACCATCTGCTTTAGAACTTCCAAAGTTTAACAAATTTCATATCTTAAGGTTGGGCAATTCATCGTTGGTTACCTTGCCAACAAGGACAGGGACCAAGCAGGGCTTCTGAGTTTAATCTAGTGTGTATACAGTATCATACTTGCATATAACTTCCAAATTTTGTAATGTTCCGTTTTTGATAAAAGGGAATAACCGAGGACTAATAGCACTAGGAGCAAAATGGTACATCAATTCAGTATTATTAAGTCGTCAGTGTAGAAAGAAGGCCATCAGAGTTCATATCCTAAAGCATGCGGAGCATGCAGGCCTTGTTTAGTCAGTTTTAAAGTCAACATCAAATTATAATTGCATGCATGTAAAAGTGAAGCATAAACCCTAAAAGCGACATGCAAACCCTACAAGCACATGCAGATCTATTTAAGAAGGGTTATGGGACTAAAGGACATATCTATAGTTATTGTTGATTGATTTTGGAGTTTCAAGCAGCAGTACAGCGTGCAGCCGCGGCAGTTGGGGTTGGAGACGGTGTCTTTAGCTAGCGAGGGTTCGACAGTGAGATATCTCCCCTAGTCTCTTATTGGGATAGATCATTCAGGTTTATCCATTGCATCCATCATATACTACAGCATTCAGAGATCCAACAGATTTCGAAGGGTTATTAGCAGATCCACGTTTTTGCAGCCAGAAGTAGTAGGGAAAACACAGAAGGATTCGCTGGGACCACAAAACCCAGTCTTTCCTCCGCATGTTAGCTTACTCTTTCTCAGCAGGCCTATCCTACGGTATGCAGTGATTATCAGCCATCAGTTCGCTCACCTGGAGCAGTTATCAGCCAAACAGATCAGGTGGGGGCGTGAGCAGTAGAACTGCTAATCATTTCGCTAGGGCACTTAGAGGAAACCAAACCTCTGCATGTGCTAGGCCATCTCTCCGGCATCAACAGATAGACAAGCTCAGAAAGTTTTAGCCCGAACGAACCTCTCCTCCTACAAAAACGTCACCTTCAGTCTGGAGGGTTTTTACGGTACTGCGGGGCGGTAACACCCGAGGAAAAGAGCATTATTAGACCACCCATCTGGATCCTTATGCATGCAACTATCTCTGGGGTCATTATCAGCCAGAATATCAGTGTTAAGTGTTAATTTCTTTTTGCAAAACCCTAACCCTAATTCAACTATATTTTAGGGCATTTTTGCATGGCGAGTATGCATGCACAATTATTTTGCAAATTTGTATGAGATTGAGTGTGCGAGTCAACACTATCATAGAACATTAGAGAATATCAGTATTTGGGATATTACAGTGGTATCATAGCATGTTCTTGGCCAACTGTGGGCATGCAAAAGTGTAAATGAATTCAGAAGACCAATACAACATTACTGACTGGAGATAGAGGTTTAGAAACAGTGATAGAGGAGAAGAGGAGTTAGAGGACATAGAGTTGGGGGACAGAGAGTATCAGTTCGGGAGGGGCAAAGAAACAATGGCCGATGATGATAAAACAACTTTCAATAGTCTCATATCAACCATAAAAGAACTCACTACTAGGCAAAAAGAAATGATGAGTACCTTCAGGCAAATGACAGAGAAAAATGGGCCCACCCCACACATTCCTTGTTTTCCAATAGTGATAGGGTATCCACCAGTAGTAGTGGGGAGCACTTACATACCAACATGCAGAGCCATCCTCATATATACAACAAGCCTTCCCAACCTACCATGCCTCAATTCTTAGATAGTCTAGCTGCAGTGCCTCTAGCACAAGTAGAACCAGAAGAATCCATGAATGCCTATCTGAGAGAGTATAGAGCTTTAGGGGATGACTTCAATTCAGCCATGACCTTCATTGACTTCTGCCACTTTAAAAGTAAGAACAAACCTAGAGCTTACAATAGGCCATTCACCCGGAACTATGAGTTATAGCGCACCGTAGGGAAACTGACTATCCCTACCTTTGAGGGTACCCGAGGTGGCCCAGCCCGGAATTGGGTGCAAAAGTTGGATACATACTTCCAACTCAACCCCATGATTGAGACAGATGCCATTAAATTGGCTACTTTGCATTTGGATGAGGATCTCCTTAAAGGCATAGTTGGGGGAGGGAAGAAATATGAGCATGAAGTACAGGTTGTTGGTGAGCTTCATTTGGAGTTAACAGTACATGATGAGGATGTGCATGAGGAGATAGCATTAGAGCCATCCTGTGAGTCTAGCGATCCTGTGAGTCTAGCGATAACAGCACATCCGATAGTCAGATTGTGGACAAGTCGTGTGATGAGTTGGAGTTGGTACACTCTTCATCATCTACAGTAGGAGTCCAAACAGTTATGCCATGCGAAATACATGAGGTGCAAGGCAATGGGCACAACAGTCGAGATAGTGGCCAATCACACATGGCAGTTAGGGAGAGTTTATACATGCATGAGATAGAGCTTCCAGATGGTAGTCACCGAAAGAAGATTGAATGTGTTAAAGAAAGCATTCTAGCAATGAAAGAGAGGACCAAGATACTTCGGGACACCATATTACAGCGAGATGTTGAGCTTATAGCTCTTCGAGTTGTATGCACCGAGTCAGCGGTCAGGCTTTCTAGTATTGAAGAGCAGTTAGATTCCTTGATGGGGCAGCAGAAGAAACATACTATTGCATTTCAAAGCAGTCCTCTTCAGGAGTACATAGATAAGGCTTGCAGTAGCTTGAGTTCACATTTGCATATTGGAGGATGGTTTTTACAGGTTGGGCAGGATCGAGAAATTGGGCAACAGTATATGAGCATTCCAGCTGAAATCAGAAGGGCAGAATGTTAGCTTAGTAGGTTTATTCCTTGTGATGGTGCTTATGGACAAGGTCCTTTTCGGGGGTTGGATTGGAGAGAGATTAAGAGTTGGTGTCCTATTGACTGGGCAATTCTTGGAAAGACATTCCTAGCCAAGGGTATAGTTCCACAAGAGCCTTCGGATATTTGGGATGAAAGATGCACAAGTTTGTATTGGGATCCAGGTGGCAGACCTTATGAGGGATGGATACAGTGTTTATTGATGGCATTACTTGGGAGTTCACAGGATGCTCCTGGTGTCGATACTACGCAGGGTAGTGGTGGATGCATTTTGATCTCTGCAATTCTCAGGTTGATTTGGGACCCTGGTATTATAGTGACTGGAAGTTTAGTGATTGCTAGAGGATGCTTTCAGGAGGTCTCTTGTGATGATACCTCGTTTTCACCGTGGTTAGTCACTCTACTTATAGGAGGCTTCCGTGGGACATTTTGTGATGGTACCGTGCAGTGCAGTGCTTTGAGCAGAGGGTGCTATAGATCTCCTAGGATAATTTGGGACCCTGGGAGCATCCCCGAATTTAGTTGGTTCAGTTTGATTGATTGTGGAGTTGTGTTGGCATTGCTCGAGGACAAGCAATCTTTGGCGAGGGAGGACTGTAATGTTCCGTTTTTGATAAAAGGGAATAACTGAGGACTAATAGCACTAGGAGCATAAAGGTACATGAATTCAGTATTACTAAGTCATCAGTGTAGAAAGAAGGCCATCAGAGTTCATATCCTAAAAGCACGCAGGCCTTGTTTAGTCAGTATTAAAGCCAACATCAAATTAGAATTGCATGCATGTAAAAGTGAAGCATAAACCCTAAAAGTGACATGCAAACCCTAAAAGCATATGAAGATCTATTTGAGAAGGGTTATGGGACTAAAGGACATATCTATAGTTATTGTTGATTGATTTTGGAGTTTTGAGCAGCAGCACAGCATGCAGCCGCGGCAGTTGGGGTTGGAGACGGTGTCTTCAGCTAGTGAGAGATCTGCCCTAGTCTCTTATTGGTATAGATCATCCAGGTTTATCCATTGCATCCATCATATACTACACCATTCAGAGATCCAACATATTCTGAAGGGTTATTAGCAGATCCACGTTTTGCAGCCGGAAGCTAAGTCATCGTGTTCGACGATTTTTCGACTTCAAGTTCGAAAATCGCCGAATTTCCGAGCCTGCCGATTTTGTTCGATAATATTCGCTGATTCAAACTTCAAGACGAATTTTTTAAAAAATTGGGGAAATTCGTTCAAATTCGTTGCAAATCGTTGAAATTTGTAACCCTAAAAGGGCTCTCCACGGCTATTTCTGATATTTTATTGACTGTTCATGCTATTTGCGGTGGGTTTGCAGAGTTGTGTAGCATTCATTCGTGTTGATCGTGAAGATTTCCGACTAATTTTCACGCGGGTGCAATTGTTTCACCGTCACGTTTCAGGCTTCAGCACTGTTTCACGGCAAAGGGAGGACTATTCACCAAGTCCTCTGCTCACTCTGGCTTGTCTCAGGCTCGCGAGTCACAACTCGTTTTTGCAGAGGGTCGTTTCTGAATCGTGAGCAAGCTGCAGCCTACAGGGTGTTGATCGTGCTAGACTCCCACTGCTGGGCAACGGACCGACGGCGCTAGACTCCCACTGCTGCAGCCTGCACATACCTCCTTCATGTAGTGACATCCCACTAACAGGTGAGCAATATTTTCCTCATGTTACCATGATCTACAAAGTTATGAAAACTGGGATCGTATTCAGCCAGAAAATTTCATATAACCTTGCTTGAAGCATTTGAAAAACTAAATATGTTGGAAAATTCAAAATAGTAATACATCCCACTTCCATATGGCATCTAACCCCCTAGATTGTGAGTGCATTTGTATTAATTTCTCTAGGTTCAACCCTACTTGGGAAACAAGATTTTAATGCCTACTTTCAAAATTTATGGCAGTGTTTTAGTGAAGCATAGTTGTGTGGATCTAGATGGGATATGAGAAATATCCATGCCGTTTAACGAGTGTCTGAACCTACAGAGGTCTCTTCACTATCGGGTTCACAACATACACCTCTGGAGCCTCAGCTGAATAGATGCCAGCTCTTTGTCACAGAAATATGAGACAATGAAATCAACAAACAAGGAGCGAATCAGCAGTGAGAACGTCTTATTCTTCTGTTGAATTACAAAGACAGTCCATTCTGAGTATAGACAGTCCATTCATGATTCCTGAGCCAAAGTCCCTCCCAGACTATAGCCTATAGGCTGTTAGACACTGCAAAGGATCATTTACCTTATAAAATGATCAATTATCAGAATTATCAATGATCATTTACCTTAAAAAATTAAAATTGTATCATTTTAATTTATAAGTTATAACTTATAACAGTTGTGAAATTAAACACATTTATAAATTATAACAGTTAAATAATCCATTAAATTCTTATTTGGTCACTGGTTATGCAGAAAATTTGACCAAATGGCACCCCATAAATCTTCAGCAGAGGCTTGGAAATATGTTAAGAAGGAAGGATTATATGTCACATGTCTGCTATTTGGGCACAAGTTTTGTGGTTCCTTAACTCGTGTAGTGGATCACCTTCTTGGTGTTAGTAATGGTAGTGGAGGTGGAGTGGAAGGATGTAAAGCAATATCAGATGAACAAAAAGTGGCAGTGCAACAAGATTATGACAAATCAAAAGCAGAAAAGGGAAAAAAAGAAGTCAAAAGGCAAAGAATTCAGAGGGAGATTGATGTGTCTTCTTCACCTGAAATTGCTTCTCACACCTCAAAATTTGGTGGCTCAAGTTCCACCCCAACAGCATTAGGTGGAAGTGGAAGTGGAACAGCTACATTAAATACATTTTGGAAACCTGTAGACAAACAAAAAGTTGACGATTCGCTTGCTGAAATGTTTTGTGCATGTTCCATTCCTTTTAATGTGGCAAGAAGTCCATATTTTAAAAATGCAATTAAAAAGATTGCTGATTTTGGCAAGGGGTATGTTCCTCCTGGATTCGAAGCCTTAAGGACCACTCTCTTAAAAAAAACAAAGGAAAGAGTGACAAACAGGTTGGCTGACATTAAAAAATCTTGGGAGATTACAGGTTGCATGATTTTGAGTGATGGTTGGTCCGATTCATGCCATCGACCATTGATAAATGTTCTTGTTTATTGCCCTCAAGGGGTATATTTTTTGAAGGCTGTTGATGCAATGAATGAGGTGAAAACATCATAATACATTTTCAGCATTTTGGATGAAGCGATTCAAGAAGTTGGGGAGAAAAATGTGGTCCAAGTTGTCACCGACAATGCCTCAAATTGTGTTGGTGCAGGAAAGTTGATTATGGAGAAGTATAGAACTATTTATTGGACACCATGTGCAGCTCATTGCTTGGATTTATTGCTGCATGATTTAGCCAAATTTCCATGGGTAAATGAGACAATCCGAAGAGCAAAAACTACTGCAAACTTCATCATTAACCATCGTCTCACTTTGAGCTTGTACAGGAAAAATGCATCTAGAGAGTTGTTGAGGATTTGTGATACAAGGTTTGCCACTTTTTACATCACTCTGAAAAGAGTTGTTGAGGAAAAAACAAGCATAAGAAGTGTATTTTGCACTGCTGAGTGGGAGAGATCTCACCTTTCAAAAGAGTCAAAGGGAAAGCATGTTGAATAGGTATTGCTAAGCAACAATAACTTTTGGGAAAATGCTCAAAAAGTTCTAAAAATGTGTGATCCAATTGTTGAGGTGCTCCGCATGGTTGATGGCAATAAGCCTTCTATGGGTTTTATTTATGAGGCCATGGATCGTTGCAAGT
>LPNX010566115.1:52777-74259 GCA_001517045.1 Pseudotsuga menziesii | reverse complement strand
GGTTTCGACAATGAGAGTCATGAATCCAATGGTGATCGTGATTCTAGTGGTTTCACTCCCTCGAGTGCTCTTGATGATATAGAGCTTTTTGATGTAACAAGTAGGCCATGAGAACAATAAGAATAATACTTGTGTTCTTGGTCTAGTCTCTAGACTTCTAGTTTCTTTTTGGGATGCTATTTTGCTAAATAGTTGCTAGGATATATATTGATGACATTTTATATTATATTTTATCACTTTATGAACATGTTTTTAAATTTCAATGAAGATGTAGACTCTAATGTTTTAAAAATATATGTTTAATCATTTATGATGCTATATTTTTATTTATATGATTCAATGACTATCATGTTTAAACTTCATACTTCAGTCAATGTTGTCGTGTTCATTATTTCTATGATTCTATGACTATCATGTTCATTGTTGATGTGTTTAATGTCCATAGTTTAATGAGCCTAATGAATTTTATTGAAAATTTTCATATATATTTTTAATTTCCATATATTTTAGTCATTCGAACTTAATGCCGATTTTTATCGCCAAATTTAAGTGCCGATTTTTTGCTGAATTTCAAGGTCGCCGAATTCGAACACGAACTTGAACCGGGTGACTTAAGCCAGAAGTAGCAGGGAAAACACAGAAGGATTCGTTGGGACCACAAAACCCAGTCTTTCCTCCGCATGTTAGCTTCCTCTTTCTCAGCAGGCCTATCCTACGGTATGCAGTGATTATCAGCCATCAGTTTGCTCACCTGGAGCACCTATCAGCCAAACAGATCAATTGGGGGCATGAGCAGCAGAACTGCTAATCAATTCGCTAGGGCACTTAGAGGCAGCCAAACCTCTGCATGTGCCAAGCCATCTCTCTGGCATCAACATACGGACAAGCTCAGAAAGTTTTAGCCCGAACGAACCTCTCCTACAAAAACGTCACCTTCAGTCTGGAGGGTTTTTATGGTACTGTGGGGCGGTAACACCAGAGGAAAAGAGCAGTATTAGACCACCCATCTGGATCCTTATGCATGCAACTATCTCTGGAGTCATTATCAGCCAAAATATCAGTGGTAAGTGTTAATTTCTCTCTGCAAAACCCTAACCCTAATTCAACTATATTTTAGGGCATTTTTGCATGGTGAGTTTGCATGCACAGTTACTTTGCAAATTTGTATGAGATTGAGTGTGCGAGTCAACACTATCATAGAACATTAGAGAATACCAGTATTTGGGATATTAGAAATTTGAATCTACTTGTTTTATACTTAGGGCACCTGTAAAAACTGGTATCATTGATTATAGTTTTGGTCGCATTGACCTATAAGGATGACACTTGGCATGAGTTTTGTTGCCTCCTAATTCGCACCTCGGGTCACGTGGCAGAAATCTTCAAGCCACTGGGTGCGACCTTGGGGCCAAGCAAGAGTCAAGTGCTGTCACTTGATCTTGACTCTTACGTCTAGGCTCTCTCCTAGCGAAGCCAACGGGCGTGGTCCCTATTAAAACAATCTAAGGTTGTCAATCTACGAAAAGAAAAACAACTAATCTAGGAGAGAAGATGATATAAATTATTGAAACTAAGATATCTACAAATAACTTATGTTAACAACATATAAAATAAACATTCCATTCAACACATTGATTAACTTAAATACCAACAATAAATAAACGATGCAAATAGACCAGTGCTAATGGAGTGCTTGCGTGTAATTGGGTTGCTAGTGATGTCTCGATAAGCATTGCAGTTGTCTCAGTTGGTCATTTTTAGAATTATTAAGTGAGTGATTAGGGAGTGGGTAAATTGTTGATCAATTTGATTAAAAATGTGGTAATGATCTGATTATTAAAGGGAAAATGGTATTCTAGATATACCTGAGGGGTACGAGGAATATGTACGGATTTACTCGGAAGTGGCTCTCACAGTGACGTGTGGGCTAGATGGAGTCGTGGGGTTGTGTTCAACACTACACCAACAAGGGTGTAGCCTAATGGGGCCCCACGGTCACTTTCTAGTAGTTCCCGCTTCACTTGAAGAATTTCCCCACTAACAAGTAATTTCAAGTAAGTGCCGAATTTTTACTTTTGGGATTAATTGAAGTGTTAGATTGATTACTAGTCACTCCAATCTCTTTTTGATTGTCCCACCGATCCAGCCAATGGTTTGCAGTGTTCACAAGAGCATACAGGAATTGAAGCCTTGTTTATTTTAAGAGTTTTAAACTCTAAATATGAATTGATTAAAATCTCAGTACTGATACTCTCGTTTCCGAGAACACGGTTAGATTTGTTAATTTTAATGCAAGAAAGTAAAAACCTGAAAAAATTGAAAAATAAAAAAAGACGCGAATCCCCCCTTAGGGGATGGGGTGCGGGAACTTGGCTCCCTGCTTGCTTCTCTTTTTTACAATGATTACAATGAAGAAGTACTTGTGTTCCTTTGTAGACTATGAGACACAAGTTTACAAAATTTGGGTTTTTAAAACTACCCAAAGAAAAGGCAGGAAGAAAGGTGGCTCCTTGTTGGTTCAAATCTGCAAAATTTCTCTAGAATGCTTCTCTACCTGATCATCAATTGCTGCAAAATAGCCAACAAAGTTATGCTAAAAATGATAGATTTATCAATTAAAACATAAAAAAATTAGCATAAAATTTGAGTATTTTAAAAAGATAAATTTTGCAACTTTTGACAAGTACTTTCTTGAAGTTCGATCTATAAAATATAACTTTGAAATCAGATCTGAACTATAAATGTAAATCAAATTAGTTTGTAATTTATCTTATAGCACTAACTTGATTAACAATTCTAAGTAACTGAAAAATCTTAAAATTTACGTTATAAAAAGTGAGAGAAAGAATGCCCCACAAGACTGGAAACTTTGGGCAATGGAGTTCTCAAGTGGAGAGTGGAGGGATTTAGATCTTCCAAATGAACGTAGAGGTGTGATGTGTTGATTTTTCCTAAGCAACATCGACAACCATTCTCTTAGGAGAATGGGACATTTGGTCAAGGACCAGGATGTGAAACCATTCCAGCACTGGGGAAAATCAACATTGAGCTGAGTGGCCGTTCTGTTGAATGGGGACATCTGGTCAAGGACCAGAATGTGGAACCAGTCCAGCACTGGGGGAAATCAACATTAAGCTGAGTAGCCATTCTGTTGAATGGGGACATCTGGTCAAGGACCAAGATGTGGAACCAGTCCAACACTGGGGGAAATCAACATTGAGCTGAGTAGCCATTCTGTTGAATGGGGACATCTGGTCAAGGACTAGGATGTGGAACCAGTCCAACACCGGGGGAACTAAGCCTCGAGCCGAGTGGCCATTCTTTGAATGGAGGCACCTAGTCAGATACCAGGAAAATGAACTAGTCTAGAATTGGGGGACTCAACCTAGGGTTGAGGGCCATTCTCTGAGAGAATGGAGACACTTGGTCAGTTACCAAGTATTTGACCTTGGGTCAAATTATGTAGCCTATGGCTGAGCCTGAAACACTTGGTCTGGTCAAGGACCAGGATGTGGAACCAGTCCAGCACTGGGGGAAATCAACATTGAGCTGAGTAGCCATTCTGTTGAATGGGGACATCTGGTCAAGGACCAGGATGTGGAACCAGTCCAACACTAGGGGAACTAAGCCTAGAGCCGAGTGACCATTCTTTGAATGGAGGCACCTGGTCAGATACCAGGAAAATGAACCAATCTAGAATTGGGGGACTCAACCTAGGGCTGAGGGCCATTCTCTGGGAGAATGGAGACGCTTGGTCAGTTACCAAGTATTTGACCTTGGGTCAAATTATGCAGCCTATGGCTAAGGCACCTGGTCAGTTACTAGGACATCACTATAAGTCCTAGACTGAGTCTGGGTATGTGAGACACTCCTTCTCTCGATCTGTGGGCTTTGTGATCTTCTCTAAAGATTAGCTACCCTTGGTTAAGACACCTAGTACCCGATCTTGGTGGCACAATGAGTGTGAGATAAAAGCATTAGTAATTCTGTCTATTTATGATGATGTACTTTGAGTGGGGAAGAAAGACCCCTATGACCACTTGTTTTGACCACAGGGCACTTGAAAAAGGCTAAAGGTAAAAGTAAAAAATACATAAGGACCCTTAGACCACTAAGGAGTCAAAGTGAAAGTTCAAAAAGACCTTTAGTACCACTAAAAGTAAAAGTCAAAAAGATAAAAGAATAAAATATTATTATTTTGTTCTTTTGAGTTTTGGTCCACATCCAGGTGATTCATAGGCTATAAAAGAAGATCAACTCATTTCATTTTCACACACATTTGCTCATCATGTTACCGCTGCTCCAAGGAAGATTTTCGCTGGTCTAAGAAGGAAGAACATATCTCAGTCTTGTGTGTATGCCCTAGCATGGAGGTCTCTAGCTAGGGCATCTTTCTACAATAGTTACCCTACAACTAGGGTTTTCTTTATTCACCTCACGGCCATCTAGAACAGTGTTAGGGCATTACCCTAGCACTACTATTGTTCACGGGAAGTCACCTTGTGTTCACGGGCAGCTTGCTAGTCTTCTCGGTCACCCTCCTTCCAACCTCGGACACCCTCCTTCCAACCTCGGGCATGAACAGAACCCTCGAGCACATGAGCAGAACCCTCAGGCACATGAGCAGAACCCTCGACAGCAACAAATGACCCTCGGGCAATAGCACAGACCCTCGACAAAGCAACAACAAGGTTCGGGTAGGTAGCAGTAGTGTCCGCGCAGGCTCCGAGCAAGAAGAAGCAGTCTGGGCAGGCAACAGCTAGGTCTAGGTAGGCTCCGGGTAAGAAGAAATAGTCCAGGAAGGTAGCATCTAGGTCCGGGTAGGCAACAACAGGGTTTGGGCAGGCAACAACAGATCCAGGCAGCTCCGTGTAGTTGTCTGGGCATTCTGAGCAGTTCGGGCAGGGAACTATAGATTCAGGCAGCTCCGAGAAAGAAGAAATTTATCCCAGGTAGCGGATTTGAGATTTTGGGCAGCAGGAAGAAATTAGGGCATGAAGCCCTAATTTGGATTTTTTTGTAAAATTCATCTTTTGTGGATTTTTGATATGTGGTTCAAGCCTATTAAGGTTTGAGAATTATTGAAGAACATTCATCTCAGAATTTTGAGATTGGAGAAACTCAGTCATCTCATTTAAGAGATGAATTACTAATGCTTTTGGGGCTTTTGTCCTTTAAAAGGTTTCCTCGTGAAAAACTCTTGTGTTCAATGTGTGTGATGTTGTTGATGTTTCTACTGCACACTTGTCTATTGTTATCTTACAGTCTGCAAAATTTTAAAGAATACATGCTAATGCTAAAATTCAACATGATGGAATTGAACAAGAATCAACACTCCTTTATGCTAGATTTCCTTACACAGTTTGAACAACGACTACACCAAAGCGTTATATTTGGAAGTACCTATGCAAAAGATTAGAAAGCATACATACAAACAAGTAAAGCATACACCTCTAAGATATATTCAGATAAATAACTCAGAGAAACAAATAAGAAACTATTTGTTTATCCTCTTCTACCAATTATCATTAATCCTTCAAAGACCGGTTAGAACGATAAAAAATGTAGCAAGAAACCGATACAATTATACCTCATGTAACACCAAAGATCATCACACACTGATGCCCGACACAAGTATGCCTCCAAAGCCTTTTGATTTCATTCAATATTTCAACAAACTGATTACATGAGATACAGGAGTAGAGGTTCCACACACTTTCGATGAAGAGTGAAGAGAACTTGCTCTTATTTATAAGAAAAACCCAGCAAGAGAGGGGGGCGCACTTGTTTAATAATGTGCTAGGGTTGAGTGAGTGGGCAGTGAGTTGTTGTGAGGTTGGAACATTAGTTAGAAAGTGGCAACATCACAATGCTTTGGATAACACTTCCCATAGCTCAGACTTTTTGTAAAACCGAAAGCTTTTCCATCCTAGCTTGCACCCCCACTTGGAGAGATCCGCCCTCTTGCCCGAGGAAACTTCCGAGCTTGGCTTCTCTCTGAAATGGCAGTGTTTGACTTCCTAAACTTGCTCGGGTACTTGCCACTTTACTTTGCCAAGTCACCAAAATTGATTTCGGCAAGTTTCTTTTACTTTTTTAACTGCCGATTTTTTAATTATCTCATTTTTTTGGTCTTTTTTGGGTTTTTCGAGTAATAATTATTTTTGGAGATAAATAATTAATCGACAAATTAGGAAAGTGGGTTTAGGTGTTAAGTGGGCGCTTTAAGTTAGCAAATGAGCACCCCCATGGCAAAAACAACCTCCTAGTCCCACTTTTATGACTTTTTGAACTTTTACGTTTGCTTGATAAAAAATAAGCTTGTAAAAACGGGAAAATAAGTTTTTCCAGAAATTAAAAAAAAACCTAAGGGGGACTTAGTACATGTTCATAATGACTCAAATAATGATTAGCATGGTAATATACATCGATGCCTAGGTTGTAATAACTTTCCAAGGCCTAACCACCTAGACAATTATTCTAGCTTTGGAGGCTTGAGTGAAAAACTCGAAAATAATTAACAAGAAAAAAACACCCTGAAATAATGCATTGATGACTAAGTCCTAGGAAACCAAACCTTTTACATAAAGTCGTCATGCTAAGTCATTTTATTACAATTCCCCATGGGGTATGAACATGTTTAAAATAAATAAAAAAGGGCCTATGAAGGCTTGCATGGACTTCTGAACTCGGAATTTGAACAAGTAATTGTTCATCTTTGGCGGCTCACTTGAAAGTCCAATTGAGTGCAACTTAGGTGGTAACAAGTTTGACACTTGGCTTGAGTTTGAGAGTTGTCATGCGGTATTGACACATGGCATGATCTATTGACTCTTGGTCATAAAGTTTACACTTCGCATCATTTTTTATAACTACATAGTTTAATTACATAAAAAAAAAGCTTCCAAAGCTATATAATTCAACATGGGATTGGTATTTAATCAAGCACATCAACCTTTCTATGTACCTTGATGTTGGTGGTGCTTATTGTTGAACTCTTCTGTCATGACCTTAACAAAAATGTATCCGTCACTTAAGCAAAATCACTTATTAAGCATGAGAAACTTTTTTTTTTACTTTATTTTAACACTTGGATTAGGAAGCTTCATCAAAACTTTAGGGTGTTGAATAATGTCCTTGGAGGACCAACTTCGAGTTTCAAGGTGCTATTGATGAATAGGATCCCAATATAGACAAGGATTTTGATATGTAGTTATTTGTTGTAGCATGAAGGTTTTTGTACTCTATAGGCCATTTAGCCTCTTTGTTTATGCATTTTTGGTTCAGATATGGATGGCATTTTATTTATTTTTAGTTATATGCACCCTTGCTATATACATGAGAAACTTTCGTATTTGTGTATAATGGTGTTGCAGCTGCAACATTTTCCCAAAATTCAAAATTTTTTGGGACCCTCCTTTTATTTCTTTTTGCTCAGCTCCTTGGTTTTGTTTGATGTTTGCGCAAGGATTACTTTTATGCCAGTGATGTTTTACGGTTTGTATTGATTTTGCCCTGCCATCGGAAGTGTTTTAGACTATTGAGTCGGGAGTGCAGTTAACTGCACCCCCGCCGTTGCGGAGACGAACAGGACGTCAAGTTCGATCCCAGGGTCATTGGTCCCCAACACGATTTATTTGTTTTTCTTCATTGGCGGCTGTATTAAGATCCCATCGGAACGTTTGTCTCTATGTTTTCCGCCGTTGCGGAGGAGGTATTGCGAAGCTTCCCGAGGGTTGTATTATCCTCTTCCGATCCTCGCCGTTGTTGATTTGCAGATCCTTAGGCTTTCAACTTTCGCCGTTGCGGCTCTGGAAGGAACTATCTTTCCGATGTAGTTTGATTTTGTTTTCCGCGTGACCGATATTTTGGCCGAAGTCATGTTTATTTTTGCTCCGATTTTGATTGGTCTGCGGAACTCGGTGCCTTTATGGTTTCCGCCGTTGCGGCTCTTCAACCAACCATTGGTTCAAGGCCTTGGTTGGGCGAGTTCCGATGTAAGGTTTTATTTGTTTCTCCTGCCGATGACATTGCGGGTTTCCTAACCGTTTCATCATTCGCCGTTGCGGAGGCGATATTGACAGGATCGCCGATCCCGTAGCTGTTCCGCTTCCCGATTGGTTTATTTTTTCCCGCCGATTATGTGTTGACCGCGGCGTATATATTGGGGTCGGGGTTTTACTATTTTTATTGTTATTTTGCGAATTGCTCGTGCTGTCGTTATCGCTCGAGCAGACCAAAGTACTTGTTGTCGGTACCTAGGTGGCCCCGCCGTGGAGGTTTGCGGTTTTTCTCGACCAGTCGCGCAGCCCATTGCCAGGTAGGCCCTTATGCCCGTTTTACCTTTCCGTTCGAGTGGTCAAACTGAGTTTGTCGCCCTTGGTTAGTTCCTGTCTCGGCGGTTAGTGGATACCTAGGTTTCCATTTCGGTGTGTATATATAATCTAGGTAAATGGTATGGCTGCCTGGTGGGGGGTTTTGTTGTTTTGCTTGATGATTACATTCGCGGCCGTTATGAGTTTGCAGCTCGCACTCGACTACTGGGGAAACTGGTGCAGACGGCCGTTACGCTGTTCGCACCAATATCCCCCAGTCTGTGTATGGTCGTTCGGGGAGGGCGTTTTCTTGTTTACTTCAGAGATGTCGAGGTTTTGGTTCCACAATATGGTTGCCCTCGTTTTTGTGAACCAGGGTCGCAATGTTGAAGTTACGCCCCTTAGGATGAGATTGTTAAAATTTGAACACGAACCGCGGACCAATTTAGGGTTCAGAATGCATTATCTATTCAGATCTTGATGCGAGTGCTTTTTGCAGGAAGCAGCTTCCTCTTATTTTTCCATGTCCAGGCCGAATGTTTCCAATGTTTAAGAGGCACTGCCTCCTTCATCCTATGATTTCTTTGTTCAACCACCTTTCTATCCATCATTACCACCAACCTCAAGCTTACAATGAGTTAAATGCACTATCACAATGAAGTATCTTTCACTTGGGCTTAGGCATCATATTTTTCCATGGAATGATTTAGTTCATAGCATCGGGAGGGGAATCTTCTTCGTTTTAGAAAAACCATGATATTATGAGTTGATTATGCAAATCTTTAGTTCTGTGCTGGTTTTAGCTTTTTGGCAGATTGGTTATGCGCAGGAATACTTGGTTTGAGTATTGTTTGTTTATTTTCATAACTGCAATCATGTTTAGCCTAAACAAGGTAAAATGCTCGTACAGTTTGGCTCCACTTTTTGAACGTTATCTAGGAATGGCTCGACCGAACCTAAGGCAATTTCTGTGTATGATAGGGAAATTCTTCAGAATCCGAGATGTCTAAACGGCAGAAGAAGGAGGCTCCCGTAGTAGAGGAAGAACCCGAGGTTGAAATTGTCACCAAAGTTGAATACACTTACGAGGATACCAAATGCATAGTGGGTATGGAGCCTGAATATAAATGGGGGGAATTCTATAGATTAATAACACACCGAGAGGTACCTGACACAGGTTTTGAGGAGGAAATCATATATGCAAATATAGAGAGATCTGCGTTGATGAGAGTTGCTACTAGACCTGAGCTTTTCCCGTGCTCAGAGGTGATTGGATGGATTCTGCCTAGGGCAGATGTAACCACCATGATTTTGGCAAATGTTGACAAATAGGGTTATGCTGCTTAAAGCCCTGGGTATGTATCACTGGCCTACCACTTATTGGAAGCACAAGTGTACTTGACTGAAGAGAATGCTGGTGCCTGGCAAGAACTTTAGGACTAGGCCGTCCGTGATATGATACTGCCACTTTGAGGACCCCTTACAGGTTCATTGCCCTGATGCTGAATAGGATTTTCGGGAGGGCCCACGGTAAAAGCTTTATGTTGGGGTGGGTACCTATCATCTTCTATGTTGCGACACAGGGGACAGTTTTTAACTGCGCGAACATTGTATCCAACAGCCTCTCAGCCTGCATTGCTTAAGCATTAGGAGGGGTGTCCTAGAAGAAATTGGAGTTCTACATGAGCTCTATACTAATTGATTGCATACTATGCAACCAACCCTTCCCAAATCTAAGGTGTATCTGGGACAGGGAGAGAACACCAGTCTCCTCAGCTTACAAGCCACTGTGGGCACACAAATACCACAGTCACTATAGAGAAGTGTGTGAGCACTTCATCATGCCATTATATACGTTGATTTTCTTGAAAGAGTGCAACTACATGTCGGAGGAAGCATTGCAGGTTATTGAAGAATATGCAGATTATTACTTGACGGAAGATGGATTGTATTTCAGAATGTATGGATGCTCCAGAGCACCCTCACTACTACCAAAATATGCCATTGACTATGTGGTCCACAAAGAGGTAGTTAGGCAGGTCTTTTTAGACGGCATTGGGAGTTTTCTATTTGAACATAAGAAAGCAGCTTATCCTCCCTTACCATTCAGATTGGGAAGCTATAAGTTCACAAGAGTGAAGAAAGCTGATGAATTTGTAGAAGAATTGGGGAAATTCCATTTTGGGGAAATAAATTTCCACAGGAACGATTCCCAGAATAAAGTGGTAGAGCACTGCAAGGAGGCAAATGTACATTTCGAGTACACAAGCCACTGGGATAAAGATGAATCCATTTCTGCAGTGCAGAAAACATAACTGCTTTGAGAAGAAGATTTAAAAAGAAAATTACCACTGAAGGCGGGAAAGGACAAGATGAGCAGAAAAAAGCGGAGGAAGAGGAAGCTAGAAAAATGGATGAAGATGCTAGGAGGCTAGCACAAGAAGTCGAAAGCTGGCTCAAAGGTGAGGAGGAAGAAAAGAGAAAAGCTGCACAAAAAGCAGCTAGAAAGGTAGAAGAAGCTGCCCGAAGTGAAGAAGAGGAAAATAAAAAGAAGATGGATGAGGAACTGAGGAAGCAGGAAGCAGAAAGGTTAAAACTGACAGGGGCTGGGATAGATAGACAGTCAGGCTCAAGACTTGGGTGATCCTGATGTCCAAGATCCTGAGGTAGCTGCTAGTAGCGCATTGGGACAGGCTGTTGTCCCTACCCTAAGACTAATCCTTTTCTAGCAGAAGAAAGGGGAGGAGGTGCTGGATTTCAACACTATTTTTTATGACAGGGAAAGAAAAAGAATAGTGAAGAGGACCGAGAAGAAGGTCGAGACTGGGGGATAGTTGGGCAAAATGATAAATGACACAACAGTGGTGTATGGGACAGACAAGGATCCAAAATTCACCATCAGAGCTGGGGCTGTATTGATCCATGCTTCTGAGGACAATGTAGATCGAATAATGACTGATCTTGAATAGTCAAAGAAGTCTACTGCTGAGCTAAATGACACCTTGAGAAGAGAGAGGGAGGAAAGTAGTAGATTGAAAAGAAAGTTTGAGGATATACAACATGAAATAAAGTCTTCAAAAGCTGAGCTTCAGTTCCTCCAAGTAGAGAAGAGATCTCTGGAGGTTGCCCAAGGAATTCTGGAGAAATTGCAGCAGGAATGTCAAGGGTTAAGGACAGAAAAGGATGAGTTGAAGACGATATGTGAAAGTCTTCACACAGAAAAGGAGCAGCTGCTAGGAAGGATAGGGGAGTTGGAGCTACATAAAGCTACTTTGGAGGAATCTGAGAGGTAGTCTCAGGGGCAAACTGCGGAGCTTAAAGAACAGGTTACCTCATTAACAACAACTCTAGAAGAGGTCAGGGAACAACAAGTCAATCTTCAGCCCTTCAAGGAGCATGTTCTAGCACAAAGGAGTAAGATGCACCAGTTGCAAATAACCATAGAGGAAGAAAGGTGCAAGATCTTGCAGGTAGACAATCGACTGGAAGAGATTTTGGAAACCTCTTCATATTTTGTAGACAGATCGCAGAACATCTTAGAAGTCCTGACGGGGAGAATGGCAAGATTAGAAGCAAATGAGGAAACTCCTGTAGATCTGCCAGCAAAAGATCAACAAAGCCTAAGGCAAGACTATGATCTACTGGAGTTCGCCATAAACACAGCTGAAGAATTCAAAAAGGCTGTCAAGAAGACAAAGGGGGCTTGTGCAAAATTCTTCAGGAGGCTTTTGATTACTTATAATCGTTGCCAGGTTGAGGTTGAACAGCGAATGGATACTTTTCCGGACCACAGCCTGTTTTTGGAAATGTTGCAAAGAAAATATCAGGAAGATGAACAAAGGGTTCAGCACATCAAAGCCCTAGACGAGGAGATCCTGAGAAAGGAAGTAGCTCATTCCGCAGTTAGTGTGCAGTTACTAGAGGACCAACTTCGCTTGAGCTTAGCCAGGATAGAAGTTATAAGAAATCAGGCCACTAAATTTGAAATTAATATTCGTTTTTTAGAACCTTCCGAGTTCGAAAGCATTGCCTCAGAGGCTTTAGCGTGGAAGAAGTTCTTGAATAGTCAAGCGGGACCCTCCTCATAAGCACTTTTTTGTTTATTGTAATATATTAAAGAAAAGTATGGGAGGTGAAGCGTCGGGGAAGCCTAAGAGTCATTTGTGGGCAGCCCAACACTTTTGCTCTTTTTGTATAAATATAGAAGATTTAGATAGGAGGAGGGACTTTTTCCCAGTGAGATTTGTGAGGACATATTGTAAGAAGAACTATTTCCTTTTTCAATAGATAATTACAATTTGCCTGTTGGAGAAAGCTTGGTGGAATGTTCAAATGTTGTGCTATGGATTTGTTGAAGATGAACTATATCGTTTTCAGCTTTGTGTCCATTAACTGTGAGATCGTTCTAACTCTTTGAACCTATGTTCTTGTATGAATGTTCTCTGGTTTATTTTATGAAAATTTCCACTATGAGTAATGAATGTTGTTCATAAACAATTGGCTATCTGGTTGTTCAAATATCTTTAATGTTCATGTGTTTTGAAAGAAGTATCAGCTATCTGTGATTTTTCATAATGCATGTACAAAATACATTACTCATTAATGAATGACAATTTTGCTCCCTAGGGATAGGTTAGGTAGTTAGTTTTAATTTCTTGCTCTGTGTGATTTAGATGCGAGAGAGTTTAAGACGAGAGGTAAGAACCTGCGCATCACATTGTGACTGCTCCTCGTATTCTCTATCAATTTGCATTTTAGATAGGCACTTGCATATCATACTTAAAACTAAAAAATACAAAAATATACACGGTGGACCGGGTCGCAACCGGTAAAACCTTTTATTTTTGTTACTTGACCTACGGTAGCCGGAACGCAAACCGGACGGATTCCCCATACCAAACAGTAACGGGCTAGTTGGGAACGTTTACTGGGGAGAATCCCTTACTGTTGTTGCCTGCGATTTTCCAGGCCTCAACAAATGGTTTGGATTCATATGGATGCACTTGAATATACATGTATAGTGGAAATAATTTAAATTTCACACACACACACACACACACACACATATATGGTACACTCGACATACCGAAGTCCCTTGTTTCAAAGAGTAGCGTCCCCGCCCCCATACCCTTCCCCTTACCCAAGTTTCTTGGTTGCTTAATTTAACCAGATTTGTTTTGTTCATTCATCCAATTAACAAAACCCTTAAGTGCTTATTCCGACCTTCATATTCCTACAACCTCAGTCACCGGATTTAGCGTTTTTAAAGGATAAAATTCGAAATTCGACGATGTTATCACATATATTATAGCTGGGCTACCATGATGCAACATGCAGATTGATCTCTTTATTTTCCTAAGCCAGACAGTTAGATGGGGATACAACATGGATCATCATTACAACATGAGCCATTCAGAGCCTTTGTTCAGTAGCAGATACAGAGTATTTCCTTGTCGGGATTGAGATATCCTTGTCCATTGAGATGACTTCAGTGGTGACTTAGTTCATTCGAGCAGAGCAACATAGATGATACACAATTCATAGATGGGCGTATCGGTTAGAGACATGTATATGGTGAGATCAGGTATATTGCTTCTTCATAGGATTTTGTTCTCTGATGTATACTAACACCTTTGACTTGTTATGCTATGATGATTATGGTGACCTATGCTTATATTATATGTTCTACTAATGATTAACTTGTGTTGAGAATGATTTGAGAATCTGATGTTAAAGACCATTGCTTATGCCATGCTTTACGCAAAACGTTATTGCTATGCTAGTTCCATGTGTCACTTTTTCCCATTTATCTAGTCTCATCCATAACTGATTTATCCCATGACTTATGACTAAGAACTGTGAGATTGAAGAACCTTTTCCCCACTTTGGCCCCTATGCATGATTGATTCCATGTTGTTTTGTGTCTCAACTCTGAGTTGTGCAACAAAACTTGCCGAAGCCTTGATCCTTCTGGGCCAGGAGAACCCGCAGGTGTTGGTTCTTGAGCTTAGGTGAGTTGGGTTTTGAAGCCTTGACCTCTCTGGTTGGTTTCCCTCGATGTTTGGTCTTGACTGTGGATATTCTTCCCTAGTTGACTCCTATGCATGATTGATCCCATGTTGTTTTGTGTCTCAGCTCTGAGTTGTGCAACAAAACTTGTCGAAGCCTTGATCCTTCTGGGCCAGGAGAACCCGCTGGTGTTGGTTCTTGAGCTTAGGTGAGTTGGGTTTTGAAGCCTTGACCTCTCTGGTCTGTTTCCCTCAATGTTTGGTCTTGACTGTGGATATTCTTCCCTAGTTGCCCAAAGAGTTGTTAGCTAAAACTTGAAGCAACATGTCTACCATCATTACATGCATTATGTGTTATATGCTATATACTATGAAATGCGAGCCCACAAATAAAGTTGCAAACCGTGTTTTTAAACACAACTCAAAGAGGGCTATGAAATGAAATTGTGAAAGGCCCAAATAAAGCAGTGGATAAATAAATGCGAAATCTAAAGACTATTGGCCATCTTATCTAAAATGTAATGATTAATTCCTCACAGAGCCTGCGTGTTTTGATGTGAGATGGAGTAAGGGACAACTAATTATAAGTGTCCCCTAGGATCTCTTCACTATAATTTCTTGTGTACTCAACGCAAGGGTCCTAGAAAAGATCCTCACGGAGCTTGATTATTAGCTTGGATGTGAGTTGTAGACATGTTGTTAAAGTGAATGGACTCTTTTCAGATCAACTCATCTACTTGTGAGACATCACCATTCCCTATTGTTATCTATCATGCATATGTCACCATGGTTGTGTGTATTTGTCATCATTCGGAGAGATCACATGGTCAAAGTCAACTAAAAGTCATACCCTTTTGCCTCAATTTTTGTTTTCTATCTTCACCCAACATCAACAAATTGATTAAACTTTGTAAGTATGGCATATACAAGGGACTTCCAGAAGATTCAATTATAGCTCGAAGACACAGATATATCTTATTGATTATTATTATTATTGTCACCATGATTATGATCAATTGGGTTTTAACTTTTAATATACATCTTGGTGCAGTTCTTACCTTGAATGCATGCAGGTTTAGTTATTTTCAGTATTTCACCTTTAGTTTGGGTACTTTGACCAGGTCAACCCAGTTGACCAAGTCAAACACGATTTCGCAAGGAAGTGACTACAAAAATTGTCAGCTCTTATATTTGCTCCAGACATGCCCAAAACCAATACTGTAGTCTCAGTTTTCATTGGATGGTCACAGTTATTGAATTTCAAAGTTTATTATTATTTTTTAATTGACTTTGGCCATTATTTTTATTGTGAGATGATTATATATTTGGCATTTCAATGGATCAATGAGTATGAATAGTCACCAGTACCATTCTACCATGTCTGCAGACACTTCTGTGCAGGCAGTTTGCCCCAGTACTTAGCTTGAACGAAGTTATGATAATTATTATTATTTTCAGAGGATGTACCACTAAAAAATGAACTAGGAAATCACTGAAGGAATTGATTTGGATTGTGTGGTCAAGGAAATGGCAAGGGAATTTCTTTGGACGATTTATTATGGCTCTCTCGACATATTTGCATAAGTTTCAGTTAGTTTGATGTTCTGAATTATTTTTTTGGCTCTCTTAGGGAGGACGTCCTGTAAAAATTTCTCAGAGGTCTCCACTCGCTCTGAGAAGTTAGGATGATCAAACTGATTACAATATTCACAAAACCAAGATGAAATATGCTTCAAATCTATTTAGAACTTGTAACACATGAAGATCCTTACTCAACCGGGCAATCGCATAAGACACGAAATTTTACCTTGGAAACCCCAATCGGGAAAAACCAACAAACTGAGGGACTTTCTACTTTCTCGAGCCCAGACCAAATAAATAAAGATAGAAGAAGTACATAATGAGTTTAGATCCAAGTGGATGAACCTGAAGGGCCAATGCCCTAGATCTACAGCAGTTGCAACTGCTGCCCCTTGGAAAAAGCACCCCCAGCAGCACACCCTCATGCTGGATTTCTCGACTCTGCTCTGTCAATCTCTGAACACTATTCCGTTTCTCTATCTCTCTGAAGAATGCCCTCTCAGCTATCTGCTCTGCTCGGCTCTGAAGGTAAGAAAATGTTCCCCAACACTAAAAACGTGCCCCAACTGTACAGCTGCGTCCTCACTCCTCAGAGGCACAACTCAACTGATCTTCTATCAGTCTGACTCTGACTGATCACAGAAAGTATTTCCTCAGTCACTGAGGAAAACCCACAAGACTTTGGGCTCTCTCTGGCCCCTCAGCAGCTGTGCAGTAGCTCCCTCACGTCCCACACGTGTGACGTGTTGCTGCTCACGTCCTCCACGATCTGGTCACTCTGTTGCTGTTGTTGCTGCTCTTCAGACACTGAATCTACTCAGTAAAATTCTTCTGATAAAATGGCCAAAATAAAAGTGTGTAAATCAAGTTGTATCTTTAGAAATATGAATGGGGTAACCCCCTAATGACCCCCCCATGTCCCCTAAGTGTTAAACTTGCAAAAAATAATGATTTATCATGTTGTAAAAATGAGCTTTATGGGTAATTCACCCCCCCCTCGAATGTATTTGTTTGAGTTGATCCATGTAATGTAAAATTAAAAGACTTCCACTGTTGATGATGTTTTAATCTCAATCGTTGGATTGACGTTGGTTAGAATTTGGACACACTCTCGATCTATTTAAGAGTTGTGATCCCCTCATTGTATCCCATGGGGGAAATTTTGTACTCTTGGCTCCTGGATCTTCTTTGTGGGATGTTCTTGTCTTTGATTGGAAAGTTTATCTTTCTTAGCATTTGAAAATATTTTTCGGGGTATCAAATATATTTGGAAGATAGCATTTTGCATGCAGAAGGGCGTTTTCTCTTGGGCCGTTTTTGTGGATCTCCCAACTTGTTTCCGTTGAAGACTTTTTCGTAATCAAGGGGTTTTTCAATAGTATCTTTGATCTTTGATATGCACTCTGATTTTCTTGTGTCTCCAATGTCTTTTTCATGCATAGCAAATCTCACTTTTAGTGGTTTGACTGTGCAAGGAAGAGGGGTGTGCTACATTACTTGGGTGAATCGTTTCCACTTGGTACTTTGTCGAAATTGCTTCAAATTGATCGAGACAAGATAATTCATCATTTGCAAGGCATCTACAAGATTTTCCGTGTAAGATCTAGTTTATATCTCTTGTTTTAGATTTCTATTCCATTAGTTATAAATTTCTCAGGCGAAACCCTCATTTAAAACCCTCAAATTTTAGATTTATAAGATCTGGTTTGCAATCGACATAAAAACTAAAAACCCACATTGGAAATAAATTAAAACCCCTTAGTTTAAATTTTCATGATCACCTGACTCCATTTGCCCATTAAACACACTAGTCATTCCTCTATGGGAGACGCCCTCCTTGAGACAAGTAGGTATTTTTCATTCCGCAAATTGGGTATTGCTAGTTTCACCTCTAATCGCATTATCTTACACCTAGCGATAAATTTGAGTGTCTAATTTTGTCCAATTTCACCATTTACTCTTAGATTCCAATTCCCATACTCAAAACCAATGTTCTCCCAAGTTTTCGGGACGCGGGAGCGAGGAAACGCACATTGGGGACGTGTGGAGACCACCCCCAAATTTTAGCGAAATTCGAGGGGGAGGGGTGCGTGGGGGGAAGTCCAGGTCTTAAATAAAAATTAATATTATAAATTATTAAATCCCAACAATAACAATTCAATGATTCATCCCATGTAAACTACTAAAAGTAAATACTAAGTTTATCATTGTGCAGTGTAAATCATAATATAGCAAATTAATAATACAAATACGTTATACAATTCATCATGATAATTTTCAAATTTGTCATTTGAATCTTGATATTTATATTTCTAATTTCAGTCATTGTAATTGAAATTGAATCAATGATATTGCATGCTAAAATAGTGAAATAGTAAATTACTAAAGACTAAGCCTGAAATAGAGACTAAACAACAATTAAAATTAAAATTTTGTTTTTTTAAACTGAAATTGGGAAAATCGTGGGGGGCGTCTAGGAGCCCCTCAGTTTCAGGAGGGGGTGTGTGAGAGCCCCCCTTCACCGGAGTGCGCTGCAGAACAGGGGGACGCGCCCCCTTGTGCGTTTCCGAGAGTTTCCTGATTTTGGGGATGTTGGGAAACGTTTCCCCAGGAGCCCCCGAGCCCCTGGGGGGCAGGGAGCGAGGGGGGCGCGCCCCCGACCCTGGGGGGCGAGTCCCCGTGTAACACTGCTCAAAACCCTAGGGTAAATTGGGGCTTTTCATATAGACACTTGTTTTCTCTTAGTAATTGTGCCAAACTCTAATTAAATATCCTACTAAGAGATTTAATCAAGTTACCCTGGATTATTTACTTGCATTCCTTATTTTTAGGGTCATCTTGGTTACAGGGAGTCGGGACGCCCCTTAGGCTTAGTATTTGTACCGAGTCTAAAGTGTCGGTATCATTGACTGGTGTGACATCTGAGCTCTTTCAAAGGTCTTGGATATCATAAGTCGCGATTTTAGTTTCCTTTCCCCTCTGCCATCCTGGATAGTATCACCTTACGGGGTAACTACAAGATTCGTGATAACAGGCGAATTTCAGTGCATGCCTAATTTAATCGTTGAAATTCACCATCAAAATTTGAATTATTTGGAAGCATTGAGATGCGTTTGAATTCTATTTAAATTCCTCTTTAAATTCGATGGAAAAGTGGAAAATGGGAAAACCCTAGCTCAAATCGCAACTCGTTGTAGCCGCTCGTGTTTTGTTGACTGACTGAAGTCATGATTCTGAGGTTGGACCCATCACCATCGCTCGCCATTGCCATTGTTGGACATTGCCTCAACTATAGTCTGTTGCTCGCACCTTGTTCTCGCCCTCCATTGTTGGTGGACTCAAAACATGAATACGAACCAAGCACGTCAAGTTGCATGCAACTGAAGTATACCTTGATATTTAACAATATGGGTCACGATTCACAATTCACGACATGGGTCACGACAGTTATATGCATATCACGGCATGGTTTCATTTTTATCTATATTAAATTTTATTAAAAAATTTCATACATGGTATAGTTGGTATAGGTATAGACTATAGCTATACCATTTTATCATGTGGTTAATGGGTATATTAAATTTTATTTTATATATATATATATATATTCAAATTTTATAGTCTCGAATTTAATGCCGAATCTTATCACCAGAATTTTTATTGTCGATTTTTTGTCGAATTTTAGTGTCAATGAACTCGAGCATGAATTTCAATGAACTCGAGCATGAATTTGAACCAGGTGACTTAGCGTATAACTTCCAGATGATTGATTTTAATTGGATCTGGTAAACATATGTTGTATTTTTCTTAGATATTTTGTTTTGTAAGACGATGACTGAGACATACAGTGCAATGGTACTATAAGTATAAACAAAAGAGTATACAAATAGGGAACCTACTTGATTATTTTATTTTGAAATCAAATCTGTCTATATCTCTCATGCTACTAAATGAGGCCAATGATTGAATGTCTAGATTGCTTAACTACGTGTAGTGCATGTTATATATCTAATATATATAAATATTGTCATAACATACTAACTATGCTATTGGTATAAATATATTATGATAAGCAAAGGGACCTGGCGCTTGAATGAATGGAATGCCATCGATCTAATAATGTATTAAAAATCATCAATCAAATGATCTATACAAACTTTTAAACAAGCGCATTAATTCATTTCAATAACATTTTGTTAATATCACTGGTCTGGACTCTGAACTACTCATATTCATTCATTTCAATAACATTTTATTAACGTCACCGGTCTGGACTCTGAACTACTCCAAGTCGTATTAAAGTCTACTTTTTTCTACCCTCACTTCTTTTTCTTACTCAGATTTCTGTTTATTTCTCTCTCCTTTTCCAACCCTGTCTCCATGCTTTTGCTAAAGGAAAAGGGAGGAAAGAGGGAGCCATGCCCTGCAAACCGTAGGCCCTACCCTGTAGTGCCACAATTTGTAGTATACGGTGGCATATTTTTAAAATAGCCTTCCTTTCAGTGCCGAGAGAATGCCTTACCTTGCTACTTTAATGTGTTTCCAAGAAAGGGAATCCATTTTGGTGGATCTTACCCGCGAGCAAAAACTCAGTTTTATGATAAATAACAATTGTTCCTGATGCAACACAGAAGGTATCCAAGCAAGCAATAGTAGTATCAATAGAATTTTTATCCATGCATACCGAGAGAAGGGATTTGTATGCAAAGTGTTTTTTTAGAACCTCTGCATCCCAGGAAACCTGAAACTGTGAATGAGTCCTTGAGCAGGTCACAAGAGATGCCTTGAGTGCCAGTTGGCTACATCTTTCATATAAAAAAAAGGGAAACTATATATATATATATATTGACAATCCCTTGCTATTGCAGAAAGTTCAGGAACATAGAACAGTTCCCAAAGCTGGAAAATGTAGAGCAGCAGTAGCCCCGGTTAAGCACCCCTTGGGCTTTTTTTGATGGCACCAGCCAGGGAGAACCCGCCATTGGTGGGGCAGGCGGGGTCATATACATCTCTGATTCAAAAAAAATATCATTCAAACTGGGCATGGGTCGAGCCACCGATAGCAAAGCAGAGCTCACGGCTCTTTGGGCCACCCTAAAGATTGCAAAAGACAAACAAATTGCCACGCTGAATATACATGGGGATTCTAAAACAGTGATAGATTGGGCACAAGAAAGAAACAACATTCGAGCCCCTCACTTACAAAATCTGTTGAGAGTGATTCGGTCAATGCAACCTTTCTTTGCATCTCTTAAGTTCAACCATGTATACAGGGAATTCAACATAAAAGCAGATACACTATCAAAGCAAGCTTTAGCTATTCAACCAGGGATAATCGAGGGCGAGATCCTTGAAGAAGGTGACTCCATCCTGTTTCACATTCCGCTATGAAAGAACAGAGTACCAGTTTTGGATGACAGATAATGATGAAGTGCAAGCTCTTTTGGTGCAGCATGGATCTTTTTGTAATACAGGGCTGAAAAATGCTAGCTCTTTGGATGTAGCATTGTTTTATTGTTGTTGATGTAAGCCTCATAAGGCAGATATGTACACCCTTAACGGTGCTTTTGTGTAAGCC
>LPNX010566115.1:36842-52579 GCA_001517045.1 Pseudotsuga menziesii | reverse complement strand
ATATTGACAATCCCTCAATTTTCCTTTGCATTCTGAAAGCACTGGTTTTTGAAGTATAGGTTGTCTCCTCTAGCAATAAAAAATAATCATTAATGAAATGACATGACTTAACTAAGGGGCATGAACATTCAACCAACGTGGCCATTCAATGTTGTATATAATACTGTCATGGAGGTCATTGTACACCATTATATTCTTTCATCTGTTTTATTCATTACCTTTTACTTGTCCTATATGGATTTTTGATGTCTGGCCTTCTTATGTTGGATATTTGTTAGTAAATGAACTCTTGTTCATTTAGACATAACTTAATTAACAGACATGACCTAACTAAAGGATGTAATCATTCAACCAATGTGACTAGTCAATGTTTATATCTACAGTCATGGAGGTCATTGTAATATCGCTCATTCTATCATCTCTTATTCAGTTATTTATTTATTACTTGTCTTATATGGATTTCTGTTCTCTGTCCTTTTGTTGGATATTTGTTAGTAAATGAACTTTTGTTCATTTCATCAATGTTATAGCTTGCTTTTATAAATGTTTTTGATGCTTTCGGTCAACATGAGCATAGGCATGCCGACTTGTGAAAGAAAGCCTTTGGCTAAGTTTCCGTGATCTGGGGTATTCATTCTGACAAATTCACCTAGGACTTGTTGGGCCAAGAGGTGCTCTATAGTCTAGTATGACATAGATGTTGTCCCTTAACTTGGGTAATTTTGACATGCCGATATAAACCAGTGTAAATCCATCTTAACTCTTGAGCTATTAAGCGTTGAGAGGGATCAAATCCCTCAAGCTGCAAACCTTTCCTCAAGTTTTCCATTCTTAAAAAGGTTTGCACCTCAAGGGATTTGAGACCTCTCGACACTTGATAGATTCAGAGTTAAGATGGATCTAGGCTGGTTCCTAGCCTCAATTGTTGTAACTTGTTGCAAGTACTGGTGTACAACAAACACGAGCATGTCGTAGGTGAGACTTGAACCTTGGTGGGGAATTTAACAATGCTGTGCTTTCAGCAACTTGGCAAGTCACTGTTGGCAGTTTTCCTTCATAATTATTTTTAGCAAGCATTGTTACATGTTTCCTGTGTTTGTTTTTTTAGAATTAATTATGAATGTATGGCTTGAGAAATTTAGGATACACGACAATTATTTTCACACATAAGCACAAAGATTTGGAGGGAAGAATCTTGCATTTAGTAATCCTTTGGTGGTACATTGTACAAGTTACAAACTAACTCACCGTGTTCGGCGATTTTTCGACTTCAAGTTCGAAAATCGCCGAATTTCCGAGCCTGCCAATTTTGTTCGATAATATTTGTCGATCAGAAATGGCGATTCGAACTTCAAGACGAATTTTTTAAAAAATCGGGGAAATTCATTTAAATTCGTTGCACATCGTTGAAATTCGTTTTTGAAATTTGTAACCCTAAAAGGGCTCTCCACGGCTATTTCCGATATTTTATCGACTGTTCATGCTATTTGCGATGGGTTTGCAGAGTTGTGTAGCATTCATTCGTGTTGATCATGAAGATTTTCGACTAATTTTCACGCGGGTGCAATTGTTTCACCGTCACGTTTCAGGCTTCAACACTGTTTCACGGCGAAGGGAGGACGATTCACCAAGTCCTCTGCTCACTCTAGCTTGTCGCAGGCTCGCGAGTCGCAGCTCGTTTTTGCAGAGGGTCGTTTCTGAATCGTGAGCAAGCTGCAGCCTGCAGGGTGTTGATCGTGCTAGACTCCCACTGCTGGGCGACGGACCGACGATGCTAGACTCCCACTGCTGCAGCCTGCACATACCTCCTTCGTGTAGTGACATCCCACTAATAGGTGAGCAATATTTTCCTCATGTTACCATGATCTACAAGGTTATGAAAACTGGGATCGTATTCAGCCAGAAAAAATCATTTCATATAACCTTGCTTGAAGCATTTGAAAAACTAAATATGTTGGAAAATTCAAAATAGTAATACATCCCACTTCCATATGGCATCTAACCCCCTAGATTGTGAGTGCATTTGTATTAATTTCTCTAGGTTCAACCCTACTTGGGAAACAAGATTTTAATGCCTACTTTCAAAATTTATGGCAGTGTTTTAGTGAAGCATAGTTGTGTGGATCTAGATGGGATATGAGAAATATCCATGCAGTTTAACGAGTGTCTGAACCTACAGAGGTCTCTTCACTATCGGGTTCACAACATACACTTCTGGAGCCTCAACTGAATAGATGCCAGCTCTTTCTCACAGAAATATGAGACAATGAAATCAACAAACAAGGAGCGAATCAGCAGTGAGAACGTCTTATTCTTCTATTGAATTACAAAGATAGTCCATTCATGATTCCTGAGCCAAAGTCCCTCCTCGACTATAGCCTATAGGCTGTTAGACACCGCAAAGGATCATTTACCTTATAAAATGATCAATTATCAGAATTATCAATGATCATTTACCTTAAAAAATTAAAATTGTATCATTTTAATTTTTAAGTTATAACTTATAACAGTTGTGAAATTAAACATATTTATAAATTATAACAGTTAAATAATCCATTAAATTCTTATTTGGTCACTGGTTATGCAGAAAATTTGACCAAATGGCACCCCATAAATCTTCAGCAGAGGCTTGGAAATATGTTAAGAAGGAAGGATTATATGTCACATGTCTGCTATGTGGGCACAAGTTTTGTGGTTCCTTAACTCGTGTAGTGGATCACCTTCTTGGTGTTAGTAATGGTAGTGGAGGTGGAGTGGAAGGATGTAAAGCAATATCAGATGAACAAAAAGTGGCAGTGCAACAAGATTATGACAAATCAAAAGCAGAAAAGGGAAAAAAAGAAGTCAAAAGGCAAAGAATTCAGAGGGAGATTGGTGTGTCTTCTTCACCTGAAATTGCTTCTCACACCTCAAAATTTGGTGGCTCAAGTTCCACCCCAACAACATTAGGTGGAAGTGGAAGTGGAACAGCTACATTAAATACATTTTGGAAACTTGTAGACAAACAAAAAGTTGACGATTCGCTTGCTGAAATGTTTTATGCATGTTCCATTCCTTTTAATGTGGCAAGAAGTCCATATTTTAAAAATGCAATTAAAAAGATTGCTGATTTTGGCAAGGGGTATGTTCCTCCTGGATCCGAAGCCTTAAGGACCACTCTCTGAAAAAAAACAAAGGAAAGAGTGACAAACAGGTTGGCTGACATTAAAAAATCTTGGGAGATTACAGGTTGCACGATTTTGAGTGATGGTTGGTTCGATTCATGCCATCGACCATTGATAAATGTTCTTGTTTATTGCCCTCAAGGGGTATATTTTTTGAAGGCTGTTGATGCAATGAATGAGGTGAAAACATCAGAATACATTTTCAGTATTTTGGATGAAGCGATTCAAGAAGTTGGGGAGAAAAATGTGGTCCAAGTTGTCACCGACAATGCCTCAAATTGTGTTGGTGCAGGAAAGTTGATTATGGAGAAGTATAGAACTATTTATTGGACACCATGTGCAACTCATTGCTTGGATTTATTGCTGCATGATTTAGCCAAATTTCCATGGGTAAATGAGACAATCCGAAGAGCAAAAACTACTGCAAACTTCATCATTAACCATCGTCTCACTTTGAGCTTGTACAGGAAAAATGCATCTAGAGAGTTGTTGAGGCCTTGTGATACAAAGTTTGCCACTTTTTACATCACTCTGAAAATAGTTGTTGAGGAAAAAACAAGCATAAGAAGTGTATTTTGCACTGCTGAGTGGGAGAGATCTCACCTTTCAAAAGAGTCAAAGGGAAAGCATGTTGAACAGGTATTGCTAAGCAACAATAACTTTTGGGAAAATGCTCAAAAAGTTCTAAAAATGTGTGATCCAATTGTTGAGGTGCTCCGCATGGTTGATGGCGATAAGCCTTCTATGGGTTTTATTTATGAGGCCATGGATCGTTGCAAGGAAAAGATTGCAAGTGCTTTTGATAATGTGGAAGCTGATTATAAAGAGATATGGGAGGTGGTTGATCAAAGATGGAAGATGATGCATAGCCCATTACATGCGGCAACATGTTATTTGGACCCTACATTGTTTGGGATCCAAAGACATCAAGATGAGGAGGTCATGAGTGGACTTTATGAGGCTATTGACAGGATGCATCTAGATGAGTCTATTGCGACTTTGATTAGATCTCAGATTAGAGCATACAGGTTACAAGAAGGCCTATTTGGAACCACAACAGCAAAGAGAGATAAGGTTTTGGCAGCTCTAGCAGTGTGGTGGGAGTTTTATGCATCAGGAGCCCTAGAATTGCAAAAATTTGCAATTCGTATCTTGAGCCAGAAATCAAGTGCATCAGCTTGTGAAAGGAATTGGAGTGCTTTTAGTCATATTCATTCCAAGAGAAGAAACAAGTTGTTATCGGGAAAATTAGGAGATCTTGTTTATGTTCGCAGTAACTTGCAATTGGCTTTGAGCAATGTGGCTAAAGATGAGACAAATTCTTCTACTCCATGGATGGAGACTATTTCAAATGCACATCAAGATGAAGATGGTTTCGACAATGAGAGTCATGAATCCAATGGTGATCGTGATTCTAGTGGTTTCACTTCCCCGAGTTCTCTTGATGATATAGAGCTTTTTGATGTAACAAGTAGGCCATGAGAACAACAAGAATAATACTTGTGTTCTTGGTCTAGTCTCTAGACTTCTAGTTTCTTTTTGGGATGCTATTTTGCTAAATAGTTGCTAGGATATATATTGATGACATTTTATATTATATTCTATCACTTTATGAACATGTTTTTAAATTTCAATGAAGATGTAGACTCTAATGTTTTAAAAATATATGTTTAATCATTTATGATGCCATATTTTTATTTATATGATTCAATGACTATCATGTTCAAACTTCATACTTCAGTCAATGTTGTCGTGTTCATTATTTCTATGATTCTATGACTATCATGTTCATTGTTGATGTGTTTAATGTTCATAGTTTAATGAGCCTAATGAATTTTATTGAAAATTTTCATATATATTTTTAACTTCCATATATTTTAGTCATTCGAACTTAATGCCGATTTTTATCGCCAAAATTTTAAGTGCCGATTTTTTGCCGAATTTCAAGGTCTCCGAATTCGAACATGAACTCAAACCAGGTGACTTATGTTACAAATACCTCTACCAATTTCCACAATTCACATTTGTGTATTTATGGTCTTTCAACTTTAACCCTAGGAATTCCTTGCGGCCATTTATATCCCATTTCACTTTGTATCTCCTAACCTTTCATGTGACACGTGTTTTCTTTACTGGACAGTGGGACACATGTTCATACATTTTGAAAATTGGTACTCATCTTATCTTAACTCTTGTACCCTTGGCTCTTGACTCTAAATAATGATCCCCGTGATGACTAACTTCACTTAAACTATAACCCTTGTACACTAATTTATGTGTTGATATTTCTCAAGTCCCCCTCTAGCAACAACTAAATTATTTAGGACTTATCTTGCATTGAATATCCAAGAGAGGTCTACTTCGACATAATTTATGCCTCAGTGTGTATGCACAGCTCCTGCTGAAACATTTTACTGCTTTTGCTGGTATAGTAGATCTCCGATGAACGTTCTGTAGCTCCTCTATGAGGCTGATAACTGTTTTTGAGCTCTGAAGCTTGTTGCTTTCCTTCCAAGCCATCAGGTCCTTATCTTCTGGTCTCGGATTACCTAGCTCAACTGCCACACATTGCCACTTTATCTTGGGTCATTGTGGACAACCATAGTCTCTAGGTCCGCCCTGAATCAATACTTATCGGGTTTTCACTTGGATTATTCCAAAACTACTCAGTTGATTGGGGTTTACCTGAATTACATGTCGGTGATTCTTACCTGCTTTACTTGGATATCCTTATGTAGAGGAACTACCAAGCTTTCTCTCCATGCATTGAAGAATGATTGTGCCAAAGCATGGGTGAAGATATTCTCATTGTATTCATTATGTCTTGTGTCTACCCTGCCTGCAACAACCTTGACAATGAAAACAAGTAAAACTTTCCCTTGTACAGGGTGTTTCACAACTGCCTATTCAATTAAGTATGCTGTCTCTCTATATAAGGAAATGCAATCCCCATGGATGAAGATAATGGTTTATAATTCACAAAGAATGTAAATGGCTTTTATTAGGTTCCGTATAGTCGTGGCAACTATCTTGAATGAGAATACTCTACTTGGATTTTTTATGCAATTGAATGCAGTAGTTATTAATGTAAAGCATTGTCTTAGTGTTTAAGTATTGTATTGAACTTTGCATGCCTTATTTTCACAAAATTATTTAACATTTTGTAGGTTACATTTATCAGAGTATTCAAGTTCAGAATTAAAAAACATCTAGAGATGGATAGAAGTGAAATTGATAATTTTTGAATTTTTTTTTCAGCTTCATTTTGGTGATGTATATACTAATTAAATTTGGTGATGTTTTTGTAGCTATCTTCTTTGCTTGCAGATATAGGGTTGAATATCCGTGAAGCACATGTGTTCAACACAAATGATGGCTACTCTCTGGATGTTTTTCTAGTAGATGGTTGGGAATCAAAGGTATGGATGATATAATTGAGAACAACGTATTTGCCTATGCTTCATCCGTATATTTTTAAAGATGTTACTTGTATTAATATGTAAAAGCATTGTACAAGATTCAAGATTCTATATAATTGAGGCATTATCTATTTTTTAGTTACCCTAACATGAAGAACCTACCATTCTGCATGTCATCACTAAAGTTCCCACTCTAACTTATATTGTGCATACAACTCTAATCTTAGTGGCAGTTTTCATTCTGGTGTCATATCCTTTCAATTTAACCTATAGAATCTTCAACAATAGGTCGCTGTTAGTTTGATGGAGGAAGTATGTGTCATTGATTCTGTTGCATTATGATGTTGACATTCACACACACACACACATATATAATCATAATTTCTGTGTGCTGAAGCCAACCACCACATATATATATATATATAATCATGATTGCTGTGTGCTGAAGCCAACCACCATATATATATATATATATAATCATAATTGCTGTGTGCTGAAGCTAACACCACCTTCGTTATAAGTTGCCACATATTGCATTATAGGAATAAGTGCGTCTAAGTTTGATTGAACCATTAAGTTTCATTTCTGTTTGATCTTGGTTGATCATGTTTGTTCTTGGCTTTTGACTGCTTTCACATTCAATTCTGAATCCAGTAGCTTATGTAACATGATCAAAGAGTCCGTCAAAGAGGGTTAGAATCAGGAACATGTGTACAATTTCATCTATTAATTTCTGACTGGAATTGGAGCATTATTCTACGGTCTACCAATTGTGACATATCAATGAGAAATATTCTTGGAGCAAGCTTTTATCAATTCGCTCCACTCACTAAATTTTTAAAACTATTTTGGTTGTTTTATCTTGCGCTCCACTCACTAAATTTTTTCATGTGAAACACGATTTACCACCATTCATCCTAGCAAAATGTTGCATTAATTCAGCAACGATTATGGCAAGAATCCTTGTCATATTCCTGGAATAAATCTTTTTGACAACTTTGAAAACATTTTATTACTAGGAGTCTAAGTAGAGCGGAACATAGGAAATAAACTGTGTTGCATGGGTACCCGTACCAGGGGGTCGGGTACACGAACCAGTACCGGGTACTTGGGTACTTCAATGGTACGTCCCTAGCCGTACACAAATCCAATCTCACGTACCGGGTACTTCATGTATGGAAATAGGGTACTCGCGTGGATTTTGGTACGCTGTACCACATGTTTCGATATGCGGTCGGTATAGCTGTTGGACAATTTATCTTAGCTCGTTGTTCGGGATGAGTCAGTTTGCAAAGTTTGAAGTTCAAAATTTTAAAAATTAAATAATAAAACACTAAAACACATGTTATGTGGGCCCTTGCCCCTTACCTAAACTAGCGCAACACTGCATTTCTCACTGCTAGTGCATTGTGCTCACTACTCCAGCGATGATGTGACAGAGGACCTTACTGATGCTAATGACATTGATCCTAAGGCTGCTGATGACATGGCTTGAGGAAGCCAAATCAACTATCTTGTTCATGCTCAATGTTTACTGTTTTGAACTTTCTTTTTCATGTCTAAAAATGCCTTTAGGAAAATTTTGGATGTAGCATGGCAATGAAGTTTGAACTCATGGTGTCACGGACATATAACATTTTATGTTGTTAATTATATTAATATAACTTCAGTCTTCCAGTTGATATCTACTATGAGTCTATGTCATATGATTTATCAAATTTATTATTTTATGTTTCAAATTTTCAATGCGAATGTTCATATGAATCATTGAATTTACTAATTTAGAAATATCAAATATGCATGTATGATGTGAGTGTGAAATGTTTTATTTTTTATAAATTTTAACACACACACATATAAATATATATATACATACGTACATATATATACATACATACATATATATATATATATGTGTGTGTGTGTGTGTGTGTGTGTGTCTACAGTACCCCCGACATACCCAAGTACCTTGTTTCAAAAAGTGGCGTCCTTGTCCCCGTACCCACGTTTCCTGGCAACTTAGGAATAAAAGTATGGCTTGTCATTGAAAAATTTATCAATTTACTCTTCACTTTGTATTCCTTAAAATTTACTTTGATAAGTTCTATGATGGAGTAGATTGGTCTTTCATTACAAATATGTTGTAGCGCCTTGGTTTTAACTTTTGGCTCTAGATGTGTAGTGATTGTGAGCACAATGCACACCCTTCTCCAATGCTTTGAATCTTATTTTCATAAATGGCACACTCATGGATTGCATTACACTCCATTAATTGATCAAGCAAGGTCTCTTGCTTACAAACATGGAGGCAAGCAGGTTGCAGGGACAAATACAAGGTATGTTGCTCCCTGATGGATCGAAGATAGTTAATAACCAATTTATCGACAATTACTTCTTTCAATTTGGGTTGATCAAGAATTGGTCAAGGGTACATGACATTGTTTGTACATCTTTTTTCATGTGTCATGAGCAGTTGGTAGTGAAAGGAAGATTGATTTTTGGGTTGTCGGCATTGAGGATCGTCTTGCCTGGATTGCTCCTCTTTGGAACTATATTAGGCTTAGGGTTTTGCTGTACCTCAAGATTTCATTTGGCATGAGGATTCTAGTGGTGGGTATGTGGGATTGGTGCCATTAGAAGCTTTAGACAAAGCATCTGATTTGGTAGTTCAAGGACCTTCAAATTTACGGGCATTGCACATATATAACATTTCTTGTTGGCCTTGTAGTAAGGCCCATTTCAAGAAACTGGAGCAGATTCTTGTTATCTTTCGAGGTTACTTTGAAAGTGTGAGCACCATGTTTTGGGCTATTTCATGAGATTTGGGGTACATGGTGTATGATAAGCCCCTTGATGGTTTGGGATGGATTTGCAAATGGGAGATGGTCCATGATGGATTTACCCATTGGAGATGGCTTATTTAGCAAGGTTACACAAACCGTGGGTGTGATTGGAATCGGCTAAAGAATCCGATACGGGTGCGACACTCATCCCAAAATTAGGAATCGAGGATTCAGAACCCTAACCGTAATTAACCTTAATTATCCTATGTAAACAACTTTATAATAGTCGAAGACTCAAAACGAGGTGGAAGCATTCGATGAAGAATCCGAGAATCCGATTTGGGTGTAGTTAGGCCTAGGGATGAATCCAGTAACTATGTTATTTAGTTATTTCTTGACCTCAATTGGGTGCTTGCATGGTATTTTTCACTAGGGCATTGGAGATCTTCAAACAACTTTTTGATGTTCTACATGATGGCCACATGGATATGGCCGCTTGCTTGGAGAACACCATTGGAGGAGGAGCGTTTTGCATCTTTGCTAAGGGCATTGGGCCCTAGACAACATGGGAAAACTTGGGTGCTTGCATGGAGTCATGGCGTTGACTAGGGTATGCCTAGGTTGCGGCAATGTTCATTCAAGGGGACTAGACGAGTGGAGGACATGGCTTAAAAGGTTCGTTAGTTTCATTGGAGGCTAGGAGTATTGGACGCACCTCATGGAGTGCCCTTGTATTTGGAGCCTTCCTTTTGGATGGCATCACCTTGGAGCTTGACATGTGTACTTTTGGAGTGCAACACTACACATGTGAACAGTGAGACTACATGTGTCTTTGTTGGTTTCTTTTAAGGGAATAGGCCCACATATGTATTTTTGGCCTCCCTTAACTCTTGTAGATGTAAAGGAAGGAGAGATTACTTTTAGATCATAATCATTGTACTCCTCTTTGTACTTGTCTTCTTGGAGGAAGTTGCTAGGTTTCATGAGGAAATGCTAGGAGAAGTTATGAAAGGGAAAGAGGATGTCTTTGCTGGGGATTGCTCTTGTGAGATACTAAGGTTTACTCTTGTGAAGAAGTCATTGGAGATGATGGTCTTTCTTACTCATTCATTCTTGTTCATTCGTTAGAGATGCAATCAAGAGGAGTGGACTAGTTCTTCTTTCTCTTGGATCTTCTATTGTACTTTCTCTCTCTCTCTCTCTTTCTTGGAGTTGTTATGATTTCTTGAGCTTCTTTGAGCATCTTGAAGACTAGGGTTAGGGTTTCACTCCTTGGAGACTTAGAGATTAGGTTTTGAGATGAAACCTTAGGTTGTACTTGTTGAATTGAAGAAGAAGATGAGATGTCTTGGAAGATATGCTTGTGTGATGCATGTTTGTTGGTTTTCCTTGGTGGAGCTTGAGTTTTCATTGTTTTCCCTAGCTAGGGTTTTGCCATTTTAGGGAGCTAGAGGATTGTACTCGCCTTGTGATATGGCTATGGTGTGCAAGAACTTCATCTTTATGCATATTAATGAAGTTTTCAGCTGTCCAATACTTGTATAATTGCATATTTGATTTTCAACCATCTATTTCTTCATGGTTTTGTAATTTCCAAGACTTAGATGTCTTGCTGATTTAGCTTAAGTTAAGGGTAAATGTGTTAAGTGATTTAACCCTATTATTGAAGAAGTAAGGGCAGATTTGCTGCTGTATTTACAGCCATCATAAGTGACTAGCAGATATGTTTAAACTTTACATGCATGATAAGATTGCCCTAGAGGGATGAAACTTATTGGAACACTTTGGTATCTTATCTCTTGAATTTCCTAGTGGATTGGGGTTGTTAAGAGTTGAAATATTGTCTGTTGTTGGTGTTGTTTTGTTTATATTTCATTACAGCCCTAAGGCTGAAAATTCACAGGGTTAAGATCTGGGAAACTTCTATTTAAGATGTAACAATAAAATTTATCTTTTGCATTAATTGCCATTTATCTATAAATTTCTACAATTCTTAGGGATTTATTGTGGTCAAAATATCTGGTTGAAAGAGGGCTTCCTATGGTCCATTGGGTGTGTATTATGCTCAATGATGAGAGGGGTCTGGGCCTTATTGATGTTATATCCTACGGGAGTATCCTTGTAGCTAAGAGGATGGTTAGGTGTCTTGAAGTTTCTTTGCTTTCGCAGATTTTATTGCATCACAAGTCTCAGTCAGCACACCATCTCTTTAATGTTAAGGGTTCCTTTTGGTTGTTTGATATTCTCTCCTCCCCACACCTTTTTAGTAACTCTGGTTCCTCCCTTGACAAGAACATGTGGGAGGCTTGGAAGTTTGTTGCCTCTATGATGAAAATTTTCAAGAACCCTAACATGGTTTCAGTTTCAGTTCAGCATATGGTTTAATGCCCAAACCCCATCATTGCATATGCATTAAAAATTAATTTTTTTGACTGAAAGCATAAAACACATGAGATTTCTTTTCTTCTTTTTGAACTCTAAACTTTATATCAGCTCTAAATTCTTACTCAGAAATTTAAAACTCAGCCACATACATTAAAATAAACACTCATATTTTTGGTCAAATTGACCAAGGAAAAACCATGAAGGGAAAACCTATCTGAGAGAAATTTTATTAATTCTTCAGGCAAAAACAACTCAGAACAACAGTACTTATCTCCCTGATAACACCTCGAAAATCGTGCCAAAATCACTCTGTACGGCTGCCTCAATTTTTGTGCAATATGGCCCACATGTGCGGCTGTACAAACACCTTTTCCTGCCTCGAAATTCGTGCTGCTGTACGACCTGTCAACAACATTAAATGCTGGTCAAATCACCTCGATTTACGTGCTGTATGGACTACCTCGAAAACTACGCTGCTGTATGTTGCCGCCTTTCACACAACTGGGTCATGTGGCAGAAATCTTCAAGCCACTTGGTGTGTCCTTGGGGGCAAGTCTCGAGTCAAGGCTGTCACCTTGTTCTTGACTCCTCCGTTTAGGCTAAACTCCTAACGGAGCCAAGGTGGGTAGACCCTATTAAGTTACTAAGGATAATTACTTAGTGTTGTGATGTTAAACTGATTGAGTTACTTAGGAGTTTACAATTTAACTATAGATGATCAAAGATGGCAAGATACAAAAGATGAACACACGAAAGCACAATGCTGAGACACAATATATATATAAAACAAGAAAATAACCAGTGCCTTAGAATGGAGTAAAAAAATAGAAACAATGTACTTGCATGTGCTTGGAGTGAGTGTTTTGCGATTGCCTCTTGGTATGTTTTAAGTTAAAATTGAAGTGTGAGTTGATTAAAATTAAGCAAAGGGGGGGACTCCAGATATACCCTAGAGTACTTGGAGTATGTCCAAAACTAAACCTTCACGGCTACCCGCAAGGAATATGTGGGTTGAAATGGAGTCTCTGGGGCTATTGTTCATAACGCACCCGTTAGGGTGTGACAGAGATCGGCACCCCGAGGTCACTTTTCAAAAGTTCCCGCTTCCTTTGGGTATTTTGCCATCGTGATGGTTCGATCTAGGTGTTGGATTTTCACCTGTTGGTTTGTTAATTTGGGAGAGTGAGTCCTAATTATACTAGTCACTCAAGTGCTTTTGATATAGCTTGACTGATCGGACGAACCGCAGCCAAGTGCAGAGCATACACACTGGAGTCTTATCAATTTTAGTAAGTTTTAAACTGGGTGTTCTTGTTTAAAAGAAAACCCTCCAGGAACCTCTTTCGATCCAAGTGGATCTCAATTAGAGAATCGAGGAGGGGTTAATTTTATAATAGCTGAAAAACAAATGATCAAAAGAAAACAGATACACAGTTCTAGTTTTCTAATTAGTCCTACCACGAATCTCTTTCCCCTTTAGGGTCAATCAGGAAGTTGTGGGGTAAGTATTAAGATTACTTTGAAAGATAAAGTATGGAATATGAAATTAATAATAAAATAAATTATACTACCCTGCAGATTAGATCAATACTAGTTTGAAAATAAATGAGCAATAAGCAACAAAAAGGACACCGACGCAAATCCGCTCAAAAGAGCCTATTCAAAAATAATTTTATTAACAGCGGTTACAATTTCAGAGAACTGATATAATTCCTCTTGATCCTTATATGGATTGAAATCAAGAGATTACAAGGTGCGAAAATCAAAGGTTTTAGTCAAATGGGAGACCCCTGGGGGGATTTGAACGCTCCTGAAGACACTTCCAAACAGCAGCTTCCTTTATTTTTTGTTACACCTGCTAAAAACCAACGAGCATGTTAGAATAACATATGCCCAAAAGCACTTTAAGAGTACCTTTGGATCAGCCTACTTTAACTCAAAAAAGATGGAGTTAAAACTAGCTAAACAAGTGAAAAAAGGAACCAAGGAAAGCAAGCTTTCCTTGGGATCTTGGCTTGCGGTTTGTGCAGCTAATGAAATATGCACTGATTGCTGGATTTATCTTTTATAACAGCAAAAAGAAATCCAATGCATTCAAGCTACACGTTTTCTTCAAATTTCCATGCAAAAAGGACAATGGGCTTTGATAAGATAGAATGCTTATGAAAATTTTTAACTGCAAGATCTAGACTATGGGCTTTGATAAGATAGATCTATGTTGGAATTACTTTTAAGATGATAGATCTAAGCAAAATGAAAGCTATGAACAAAGTAACCGGGTAAAAATGTTGATTTTGAGGGAGGAAGAGGAGGAGAGAAATGCCGGTTTCCTTGAAGATCCACAGTGGAGCTTTCAGGTGGAATGTCGAGGGACTATGCCTTTGGAAGGTTTTGAAGAGAGTGAAGAAGCAAACTAGATCAGCATCCTCTCCAATGTAGGAATCTGCAGCTCAGCTGAAATCAAAGAACTTGCCAAGAAACTTGTGAGATCCGATTAGTACATACATAGAGATTCAAAATAACATGCATATAAGCTTATAGGACATGTTGAATCTAGATCTTTACACATGCATCAAAGGAAGGAGATGGTCAATAAACTTATTGAAAAGCACCTTTCCTATCAAGATTATAATAAGCCTATTATCAATCTTAACAACGGATCTACAAGCAATTAGCAAAAAATGAATACAGATACAGGTTACCTCAGTAAAATAATGGCAATAATCATCCACACATGTAATGGCACAACACCGTCTAGCCTCCAAAGTTTTTCTTTATTTCAAATGAAGAATTACAATAGTACAATAGCAGCAGCACCTCAATCCCAGTTCTAACTAGCTTGGAAGAGGGAGCTGTGCCTGGATATATACAAAAACAAGGAGATCCAGCCCAGGGAGGGCGCAATTCCCCATGAAGATAGCTGAAGATCAACTCTGGATCTGATTTGATCACCTCCTTCAGTCAAGGATTTGTCAGATCCAGTCAATCTGCTTCAGATCTGACTAATTTCAATCAAATCGGCTGAGAATCCACTGATTTATGATTTTGGATTTGCTCCATTATTCATCAATTTATTAATTAAAATAATCAATAATTGATTTTTGGGGCTTTCTGACCTGAGTGATGGAAAATCACTCAAAACTTAGGAAATAGTGGGTCCATGGGTTTACATGGTGCTCTTAGCTTGAAAATGAGCACCTACATGACTGAAACCGATTATTTGGCCCACTTTTATTACAAAATTAATTTTTTCAATTAAACTATTAAAAAATAGCCTAAGTTTTGGAAAAATTTAATTTTAATAAAAAACACTGAAAAAACTAAAAAATTTAAAAATTGAAAAACACCTAGGGGGACTTAGACATGTTCATATGACTCAAAAATGATGTCTAACATGTTTATACATTGACACATAGACTCTAATAACCTCAATAGGCCTAAATGCCAAGCCGACCACCCCAACTTTGGAGGTATGGAGTGAAAAACTCAGAAATTACCAGTCGTTTATTCAACAACCAATAATAACCAAGGGAAAAAACACCCTGGGCTGATCGGATTGACAAATAAAGTCTAAGAGACAGAGTCTTTTACAGACACTATCATGCTAGAACATTTATTACAATTCCCCCCATGGGGTATGAACATGTGATATAGTACAACAAGCACTTCCCAGAAGTACTTCCAAAGGTCTTTTGAAGTCCGAACAAGTTAACCTTGTTCGGTTCACCAGGCTCACTTGATAAAAACCACTAAGTACAACTTAGGTGGTAACATTCTGGCTCCAACTGCGGGACGTGTGCTTGATCTGGTCTTTAAGGAAAGGAGAGGATACGAGAACACCAGAATCTCTGGTTTATATACCCTGTAAAAACATTTCAACTTGACAGGAAAAACCTTTGTAGCACAAGTTTTATAGAAAACCAAATGAACCATTAAGCTGATTTATTTACACAACATAAATGTAACTAACTAAAAGAAGCAAAGTT
>LPNX010566115.1:6638-35495 GCA_001517045.1 Pseudotsuga menziesii | reverse complement strand
CTAACGGAGCCAAGGGGGGTAGACCCTATTAAGTTACTAAGGATAATTACTTAGTGTTGTGATGTTAAACTGATTGAGTTACTTAGGAGTTTGCAATTTAATTATAGATGATCAAAGATGGCAAGATACAAAAGATGAACACACGAAAGCACAATGCTGAGACACAATATATATATAAAACAAGAAAATAACCAGTGCCTTAGAATGGAGTAAAAAAATAGAAACAATGTACTTGCATGTGCTTGGAGTGAGTGTTTTGCGATTGCCTCTTGGTATGTTTTTAGTTAAAATTGAAGTGTGAGTTGATTAAAATTAGGCAAAGGGGAAGACTCCAGATATATCCTAGAGTACTTGGAGTATGTCCAAAACTAAACCTTCACGGCTACCCGCAAGGAATATGTGGGTTGAAATGGAGTCTCTGGGGCTATTGTTCATAACGCACCCGTTAGGGTGTGACAGAGATCGGCGCCCCGAGGTCACTTTTCAGAAGTTCCTGCTTCCTTTGGGTATTTTGCCACCGTGATGGTTCGATCTAGGTGTTGGATTTTCACCTGTTGGTTTGTTAATTTGGGAGAGTGAGTCCTAATTATACTAGTCATTCAAGTGCTTTTGATACAGCTTGACTGATCGGACGAACCGCAGCCAAGTGCAGAGCATACACACTGGAGTCTTGTCAATTTTAGTAAGTTTTAAACTGGGTGTTCTTGTTTAAAAGAAAACCCTCCAGGAACCTCTTTCGATCCAAGTGGATCTCAATCGAAGAATCGAGGAGGGGTTAATTTTATAATAGCTGAAAAACAAATGATCAAAAGAAAACAAATACACAATTCTAGTTTTCTAATTAGTCCTATCACGAATCTCTTTCCCCTGTCGGGTCAATCGGGAAGTCGTGGGGTAAGTATTAAGATTACTTTGAAATATAAAGTATGGAATATGAAATTAATAATAAAATAAATTATACTACCCTGCAGATTAGATCAATACTAGTTTGAAAATAAATGAGCAAAAAGCAACAAAAAGGACACCGACGCAAATCCCCCCAGGGGGGATGGGGAATGGGCTCGAAAGAGCCTATTCAAAAATAATTTTATTAACAGCGGTTACAATATCAGAGAACTGATATAATTCCTCTTGATCCTTATATGGATTGAAATCAAGAGATTACAAGGTGCGAAAATCAAAGGTTTTAGTCAAATGGGAGACCCCTGGGGAGATTTGAACGCTCCTGAAGACAACAACTTCCTTTATTTTCTGTTACACCTGCTAAAAACCAGCGAGCATGTTAGAATAACATATGCCCAAAAGCACTTTAAGAGTACCTTTGGATCAGCCTACCTTAACTCAAAAAAGATGGAGTTAAAACTAGCTAAACAAGTGAAAAAAGGAACCAAGGAAAGCAAGCTTTCCTTGGGATCTTGGCTTGCTGTTTGTGCAGCCAATGAAATATGCACTGATTGCTGGATTTATCTTTTATAACAGCAAAAAGAAATCTAATGCATGCAAGCTACAAGTTTTCTTCAAATTTCCATGCAAAAAGGATGATTTCCTTAAAGCTAGATCTAGAATGCTTATGAAACTTTTTAACTGCAAGATCTAGACTATGGGCTTTGATAAGATAGATCTATGTTGGAATTACTTTTAAGACGATAGATCTAAGCAAAATCAAAGCTATGAACAAAGTAACCGGGTAAAAATGTTGATTTTGAAGGAGGAGAGAAATGCCGGTTTCCTTGAAGATCCACAGTGGAGCTTTCAGGTGGAATGTCGAGGGACTATGCCTTTGGAAGGTTTTGAAGAGAGTGAAGAAGCAAACTAGATCAGCATCCTCTCCAATGTAGGAACCTGCGGCTCAGCTGAAATCAAAGAACTTGCCAAGAAACTTGTGAGATCCGATTAGTACATACACAGAGATTCAAAATAACATGCATATAAGCTTATACGACATGTTGAATCTAGATCTCTACACATGCATCAAAGGAAGGAGATGGTCAATAAACTTATTGAAAAGCACCTTTCCTATCAAGATTATAATAAGCCTATTATCAATTTTAACAACGGATCTACAAGCAATTAGCAAAAAATGAATACAGATACAGGTTACATCAGTAAAATAATGGCAATAATCATCCACACATGTAATGGCACAACATCGTCTAGCTTCCAAAGCTTTTCTTTATTTCAAATGAAGAATTACAACAGTACAATAGCAGCAGCACCTCAATCCCAGTTCTAACTAGCTTGGAAGAGGGAGCTGTGCCTGGATATATACAAAAACAGGGAGATCCAGCCCAGGGAGGGCGCAATTCCCCATGAAGACAGCTGAAGATCAACTCTGGATCTGATTTGATCACCTCCTTCAGTCAAGGATTTGTCAGATCCAGTCAATCTGCTTCAGATCTGACTGATTTCAATCAAATCGGCTGAGAATCCACTGATTTATGATTTTGGATTTGCTCCATTATTTATCAATTTATTAATTAAAATAATCAATAATTGATTTTTGGGGCTTTCTGACCCGAGTGATGGAAAATCACTCAAAACTTAGGAAATAGTGGGTCCATGGGTTTACATGGTGCTCTTAGCTTGAAAATGAGCACCTACATGACTGAAATCGATTATTTGGCCCACTTTTATTACAAAATCAATTTTTTCAATTGAACTATTAAAAATAGCCTAAGTTTTGGAAAAAATTAATTTTAATAAAAAACACTGAAAAAACTAAAAAATTTAAAAATTGAAAAACACCTAGGGGGACTTAGACATGTTCATATGACTCAAAAATGATGTCTAGCATGTTTATACATTGACACATAGACTCTAATAACCTCAATAGGCCTAAATGCCAAGCCCACCATCCCAACTTTGGAGGTATGGAGTGAAAAACTCAGAAATTATCAGTCGTTTATTCAACAACCAATAATAACCAAGGGAAAAAACACCCTGGGCTGATCGGATTGACAAATAAAGTCTAAGAGACCGAGTCTTTTACAGACACTATCATGCTAGAACATTTATTACAATTCCCCCCATGGGGTATGAACATGTGATATAGTACAACAAGCACTTCCCAGAAGTACTTCCAAAGGTCTTTTGAAGTCCGAACAAGTTAACCCTGTCCGGTTCACCAGGCTCACTTGATAAAAACCACTAAGTACAACTTAGGTGGTAACACTGTACAGAACTATACAGTACAGTTTTGATGTTTGTGCCTGCTGCAAATTTTGTCTTGGGAATTGTGCTTGGATTTTTCCTCTTCCTGTCTTTGGAATATTTGCAAAAATTATCTCTTTCTATCTCTCAAATTTCAGGAATGAAAACTCTTCAAACCCTTGTTTCTTCTCATGCTCCTCCTCTCTCAAAATTCTCTCTTGTGAAAGTGAACAATGATCTTCCTTTGCCTTTCCCAAGCCCTTTTTGTTTGAGTAACTTCCACATCTAGATCAATGGCTTAGATTAAAAGCCATCAAATGAGATCTAGGGCCCATCTCATTTCCTCATTAAAAATCACTTTTAATTAATAAAATGAGAATTTAATGCACACCCTCAGTAATACTCATAAAGTCACTTTTAAAATATAAACTCAAATTGACATTAAAAATGTCACTTCATAAAAAAATCATTCTCACATTTTTAATTAGGCTAGGGACCATATTTTAAAGTGTTCTTGCCCACCACAAGGCATGAGTGGACAAACACCTAAGTCACCTGGTTTGAGTTCGTGTTCGAATTCGAAGACTTTGAAATTCGACAAAAAATCGGCAATGAATACTTTGGGGATAAAATTCGATAAAAAAATCGGCATTAAATTCGAGTGACAATCGAATTTGGAAATTAAAAAATATATGAATTTTTCAACAAAATTCATTATGCTCTTATACATCAACATGATAGTCGTACAATTCGATGAAAAATGCCAATAAGTATCATCATTACATTTATATAGTAAATGTTTTAATTACTCAAAAACAAAACTTAAAAAGTAAAATTTAATTAAAATATGGGCCATGCCATGGGTGTCACTCTATCAAGGCCTTAGGGGTGCCTTGGTATTGGTGCCTAAGAAACACGTGTGTGTCTAAGTTGAGTCTCACAAATTGACTAGAACAATGAATATTTGAACTTGAAAACTTTGGAATTTCTTACTTGTTTGGTCTCTGTCCCTTTGTTGAAGAACATTTTCTTTTAATGAAATGTACCTCTATTTTCATTGAAAGCATTGATTTGCATGTCTTTCATTTGGTACTTTCAGATTAGGGGTCATATGCTCTATATGCATTGTACAACTCATCTTGACCATTTGCATTAGCATCAAAGTTGTATGTGTAATTGTACCTTGTGTTCAAGAAATAACCTGCTGCATTTATAAGTTAATGGAGTTGATTGTTGCATCTTTTATAAACGATTTGGAAAGTAGATTGATGCTTTGTTTTTTGTATCATTGGATGCTGCCCTTATTTGCTCTTTGGCCTAATCCATGTCCTCATAAATATAACCCATGGCCAATTTATCCCCATCCATTGTCCACACCACCTTAACAAAGGGCTCAATAACAATAATAATCTTTGCTTCTCTAGACCAAAAATTGGTGTAGATTTTTTTCCCATAAATATTTATTCATCCACTTTCCTACTCCATTGAGATCTAGTCCACTACTCAAAATAAAACATCTTCCTCAAGCTGTCATTCTGTGAGGAGTTGTTTGCAAATTTGGTGAAGTTTGGTTTAATAAGCTCCTTGTGCTTTGTGTTTTTCTCATAAGGTTGGATACCCTTGTGTTACTGTAGATGTATTTGGTAATGCACTTGGCGTGATCTACAACATTCTTCACCCAATCCAATCTGCGTATATTTTCAAGCATGATTTTCTATCCTCACCTCAACAATTACCTTATCCAAAAGCAATAATTTTCACTTGATAGGATGCATCCACTGATCTCAAAAACATAGTTCCTTGTGGGAATGAAAAGACGAAATTATGTGTGGTATGGGGTTGCATTCATTTGGCATGATCGTAAATTCCATTTTGGTCCATGATTGTTTAAAATCCTTGAAGTACTCATTTATGGATGCATTTCTCAGTTTGTAAGAGTTCCCCCCTTAGGTCATGAAAACTAGGGCATTTAAAGCCCTTATAATATTCATCTATAACATTTATCATGGGCTGATAACAAGGTGATAGAGCAACATTGAAAGGAATATTTACATTATACCATCGTCTAGCTATGTAGTCAAATATTGCATTCTTGTATTTCTTCCTCCATTGGATATCAATTATGGGTTACATCCTTGTATTGCTTCCTCCTCTTCGATGTAGGGTTGTCATCAACATGAATTGGAGTGACATATCCAAACGAATCCCTAACAAAAGGTTACATGGAGTTGAGCTTATGGTAAAGAGCCTTGTTGCTCCAAGAGCCTATCATTGGGCCAAGGAGGTAAGGGGTCAACCTTTGAAGTAGAGTGTGAATCACTCCTACCATCCAAAGCCGAAGGAAAGAATCACTATATAGAAATTTGGTTGGAGGATCTAGATTTGACCTAGGAAGTACCCCCCTGTCTAGAGGAGGTGAATTGCTATCCGTATCTAGTGGAAGGGGGTTTCCTGCTAGTTATGTGTACACTATCTTGAACCTTCATACGACACTCTCACATGGGTCTCAAAATTAGGGGTTGCACTGCCTCTCGATGTCTAATAGATTTGGGAGTTGGAATGGTGCTTCCCTCTACCTACCTCTTGGTGCCCCTATCCACTGGGAGCTCTAAGAAGAAGGATGCGATCTATTGAGTAGTGTCCGATCAAGTGGGGGGGTGTGCGAAGAATGTGGGCTCAATGCTTGAGGACCTCTCCCAAGTATAATTCAAGGCATCACTAGTATGGATATTAAAAAAAGGTGAAAAGCGAGTTATACGACTCTCTACAAAGGAATGGAGCTTACTCCATATCTTGTAGTAACGAGGGCATTTGAAAATGAAGTGTCCCTCTCTCTTTGTCTCTTGTTTATGGCAGATCCAACAACCCTAGTGACCCCATTTCTTGGTTGGATGGAGGGGGCATGATTGGGTTATAGCCTTTGAAGATTAGTAAGCCAGGTAGGGGTATTGACCTCTAGCCTCCGTATTGTCGAAACATCTCTTGAGCTGATGCAACAACTCCACCAACATGAACACAATCTTGATCTATAAATGATGTTTCACAAACTTTTCCTGGATGATGGTTTGGGACGTTATCTCTTGCATTTTTGATGTGGCAGACTAAGAGGGTCTGAAATCTCTTGGTGTGGGCCCAATATTACTCAAGTAGGCTTGGTCCCCATGCCTCATAACTGTACCAAATAGTGGGTTTGATGGAGTCCATAAGGTTTAGTTTGAGCAATATATCCCAAAAATGGTGTTGTAAATATTCACTTATTCACCCGAGGTTGGACAGCTTGCCTTAACCCAAATCTAGGCCCTAAAAATTGAACTCCTAGATATGCGTATGCATTGGTCACCTCATCCTCTCCCCCCTTTGAAGAAAAGATGGAAATATGAGAGGGACTTCTTTGAACAATTGATCATCAACTTCATTTTCCCAAGGTTACCTGTCAATTCTTGGAAGTCCCAAAGATATATGAGAGCATCTTGTTGTCTTTCAGATCCTTAGGTGTGGAAATTAGGAGGACCACCTCATTGACAAAAAGGAGCATGGAGATAAGGACATGGTGGAGAGAAAAACCATTGCTTGGTTGGATGTGCTCATGCAAGAAGGCCTGCAACTCTTCTATGTAGGTCTCGAACAAAGGGTGAGAAGAGGCACCCCTATTTCACCCCGATGATTCTCTCGATAAAATCTAATAATCCATGTGCTGTGCGAAGGAGACTAAGAATTGTCTCATAAAGTCATATGATAGTGGTTGCAAGAATTGTTGAGATACTAATGACCTAAGCCTTCGGGATATGGCCTTTCATGAAACCTCAAAGGCTTTTTGAAAGTCTACAAAACAATAGAAGGCTCTCGAAGTGATGTGCCTCACCATCCTTAATGATGGTTCAAAGAGTGAGGATATGATCCATCTTTTGATACCTTGGTTTGAAACATGCCTAACCCCTACCTCGAAGTTTTTGCCTCTTGAGCTCATCTGATAGTTGTAAGTGAAGAGTGGTGGTGTAAAGCTTCACGAAAGGATGCCCCACCATGGTCCTATAGTTATTTGGTTTTGAATTGAGCGTTGATTTATAGATTGGGAGGATTATAGGGTGGGACCAAGTTGATGGAAAACTCGTGCAAACCACATGTTTAAACACATGTTTAAACAAATCAATGATGCAATGCACTAGAGGTTGTATACCATGCTCAATGAACTTTGCTTGAAATCCTTCCTCATTTGTAGCTCAACCAGTGTTCATCTCCTAGATGCTCTCCCTAATATGTGTATAGTAAAACATGTGACAAGAGGATGGCGTGGATGTGACATTGTGACCAATATAGGGGATTGACCAGGAACATTATAAAGGGAAGCAATGTGGGTGAACATGGAATGAGGGGTAGGATCAGTAGGTAAGCTGGGTTGCTGGGGGAAGACAATATGACAAAAGGCTTCAGGAGAGTGGTGAAGGGAGGCATGCAATCCATCTCTCTATGTTAAGAAGAGACATTTTTTGCAATGTAGGAAAGATGGAAAGGATTCATGCACTAGATAAAATTAAGATTAAGTTGCAAAAATTGCCACCTACATGTATCTCTTCACAAGAATCTAAGCTTTGTTGTTCTCCTATTTTGTCTTGGTTACAAGTCCTAATTTTGTGTGAAGGTGACCAAGAACTATTTTAGAGTCACATGGTAGCGACTATAAGAATTGCTGAGCTATTTATAGAACATGACCTCTCACAGAACTCTAAAGGATTTCCAAAAGTCTATAAAACAATAGAATACTCTTGAAGTGTGGTGCCTCACCTCCTTAATGATGGTTCGAAGAGCAAGGGTATGATCCAATGTTTGATACATTGATTTGAAGATTTCCTAACCCCTACCTTGAAGGTTCTGCCTCTTGATCTCCTTAGATAGTTGTAAGAAAAGAGTGGTGAAAGCATGCCCCACCATGATGGTCCTGTAGTTATTTGGTTTTGTAAGAGCCTCGATTTATGAATTGGGTGGATGGTATGGTGGGACCAAGCCGAAGGAAAACTAGTGCGGACAACATGGTTAAACAATTCAGTGATGTAATGCATTAAAGGGTGTATACCATGCTTGACAAACTCTTATTGAAATCCTTCCTCATCTGCGACTTTTCTAGTGTTAATCTCTCATATTCCTTCCTTGATATGTGTATAGTGGAACACGTGACAAGAGGATGGGGGAGTATGATGTATATAGGGGATCAACTAGTATCATGGTAAAGGGCAACGTTGTGGGTTACCTTGAACGAGGGTCAACATTAGTAGGTAAGTTGGGTTGTTAGGGGAAGACAATATGGAAAAAGGCTTCAGGATAGTGGTGAAGCAAGGCATGCAATTCACATCTCCTTTGTGTTAAGAAGAGACATTTTTTGTGATGTAGGAAAGATGGATAGGATTTCCACACTGGATAAAGTTAAGATTAATTTGCAAAAAATGCCACCTACACGTATCTCTTAGCAAAAATATAAGATTTATTGACCTGTTTTTCCTTTGTTACAAGTGTTGATTCTATATGAAGGTGACCAAGAATGATCTCATAGTCACATGATAGGGTCTATAGGATTCACTGAGATACCAATGCCTTGTCTTTGGAACATGGCCTCTTGCAAAATCTCAATAGGATTTTCGAAAGCCTATAAAACAATAGAAGACTCTTGAAGTGCGGTGCCTCATCTCCTCAAGGATGGCTCATAGAGTGAGGATATGATCCTACTTTTGATACCTTGGTTTGAAACTTTCCTAACCCCTATCTCAAAGGTTTTGCCTCGCGAGATCGTCGGATAGTTATAAGTGAAGAGTGGTGGTGTAGAGCTTTGCGAACACATGCCCCACCATGATGGTTCTGTAGTTATCAATATTCGGCTTTGAATTGAGTTCCGAATTATGAATTGGGTGGATGATATAGTTGGACCAAGCCGGTGGAAAACCATTGTGAACAACATGGTTAAACAATTAATGATCTAATGCACTAGAGGTTGTATACCATGCTTGAAGATCTCTGATTGAAATCCTTAACCGTAGCTCTGCTAGTGTTTGTCTCCTAGATACCCTCCCTCCTATGTGTGTAAGAGAACATGTGAAACACTGCACAAGAGGATAGGGGGATGTTACCAATATAGGGGTTTGACCAAGAACACAGTAAAGGGTAGTGGTGTGGGTGAACATGAAATGAGGGTCAAGATCAATCGGTAAGCTAGACTGTTGGGTGAAGACAGTTTGCCAAAAGGTTTTGGGAGAATGGGGAAGCGAAGCATGTAATTTATGTCTCTTTTGTGTTAAGAAGAGATGTTTTTTGGAACGTAGGAAAGATGGATAGGATTTTGCATCGGATAAAGTTGAGATTAAGTTGCAAGAAATGCCACCTACACATATCTCTTCACATGAATCTAAGGTTTATTGTTCTCCTTTTTTTGTTTTGGTTACAAGTGTTGATTTTGTGAACTTGTTTGAATATCAGATTTGTCAGTTTCTTAGTTGATGACCTATAGTAGGTTATGATAATGTTGTTGTTGCCAGTTTGTCGTAACTCTACATTTGTTGTTGGGTTTGCTCATTGACTACTTCAGATGATTGGAAATTCATTCATGACCTGCACCTGGTCTCATCCACATCCACTCGGGGAATTTAAAACCTGGGTCAACATGTTAATACAATTCCTATCACCTCAATGCTTGCTGCTATTGCTAGACCACACTCTTGTGGGTAGTTTTTCTAACTCTGTCGAGACATTAGTAATATAGCTTCTCTCCCATGGTACTTGGAATTGATAGTAATGAGATCTCAACCTTTGTCTTCAGTATTCTTGCCTATAGCCAATTGTTATATAAAAATATATATAACATAATAAGATATATAAATATTTATAAACATTAAATATCAATATTAATTATTAATTATTAATATATATTAATATTAATAATTGATAAGTAATAAATAGAAATGATTAATTAAATAAATTTGAAAAAAGAAAAGAGATGTACCCTTTTGTTTGATACGTCACGATAAGGCTTATATAAAGCCCGACCAATGTAAATGTAAATCATCATCAGTCATCTTCAATATTTATTTTCTATTTTTAATATGGAGTTATTTTCCATTGGTTGATTATTCGCTTGATTAATCCTTGAGAATATCCGGATACATATATTACATTGGTATCAGAGCCAACCCTTCCTCGGGCTTCTGTTGATCTTCGGCTTGTGGCCAAAATTGTCAAGGTTTCCTTGAATTTAGGTCTTTGACCTCAAAGTGGCTTTTAGCCATCCATATTCAGAGTTTCTCTGGTAAAAAAATGGTTTTTGACCAAAAATTGGCCTTGGCCATTCGAATTAAATTGAAGAAGTATTATTTCCACTCCAAATATGAAGTAGAGACCAAGAGGGAAAAATGAAGAAGTAAAAAAACAAAAAAGAAAAATAATTATTGGTAAGAGAAAAAAAAAGAAAAAGTTAAAGAATATAATTCATAAAACCACACATAGTTTTATGAAATAGCCCATGGTTTTACTTACGATATTTAAATTATAAATGAGTTTTTTAAAGTATGCTTTGAGGACAAAGCATCATGAATCGGAAAACAATGTTATATAAAAATATATATAACATAATAAGATATATAAATATATATATACATTAAATATCTGTGTTGCATGGGTACGCGTACCGAGGGGTCGGGTACACGTATCGGTACCGGGTACACGTACCGGGTACTTGGGTACGGCAATGGTACGTACCTAGACGTACCCTCACGTACCATGAACAGTGTTGCCGTACCGGGTACGCCGTAAAAAAATTCGGGTACGTTTGCAGGAAATGGTACGGCGTACCCCGATTTTGGGTACGTCTGAGGTACGGCAGTTTACAAATAGTTAATGTTTAATACCTAAATCGTGGCATAACCCAACTCCACGGCATTGCTGAAAACCCCCAAACCGTAACTATATTGCAATATTCATTGATCAGTGAAGTTTGATTTTCATTGTCCTCGGCCCTGGGTATCGACGGACGGACAAGATTTAAAAAAAATTGGGAAAAGTAATGGCGAAATATAAGGATTTAAACTTAAACTTGCCACTGCTATTAATATGGGGTGCCCGAATCTTTGTAGGTATTCGCAATAAGAAGCATCGTAAGAGTATTCAAAATGATCAGGTCTGTGTTGCAGTTCAGAAGGCGAAACTTGATCAGCTAGGCTTATTCGCTTATTGCCGTAGATTATCTCCAGCTCATAGATACGATAGAAATCGTCAACAATGGGTCCAATAACTCCTGCTTCAGCAAGCTTCTGCCTGATCACGTCCATTCTCTGCAGAAAATTAATGTGCAAAGAAGATCTCAAATCAAGAAGAATGAAAAGATGGAGGTTGCTTGTGAAAGCAATGTAAACTGGCAAGCGGTAGTATTAATATATTTTATTGTAGAAATTAATTGACGGAGAGAGGAGAGCTAACAAATGCGACTGCTGTTAATGGAGTTTTGGAAAACGACTAAGAGTATCACAAATATAGTAATGTTCGACTTGATAAAAATATATAAATTATATTTTAGGCAACGTTAAAAAAATTAAATGGTTCGAATAATATTTAGGAATCCTATATGGAGGGGTTAGATCGGTGCAAGTGCTGGTCATAAACTTTGAATGTTATAATATTTTAATTTATGTTTGAACTTTGAACAAATATAATTAATGTTAAATTATTTGAATGTTATAATATATAATGTAGTTAAATTATTTGAATGTTATAATATATTTTAATATATTAATGTAGTTTTATATTTTAATTTATGTTTGAACTTTGAATGTTTCAAATTTTCAATGTGAATTGTGAATTTTCATTGTTCAATGAATCAATGACGAAATCTGAAAGTGAATATGAAATGTGCATGTATGGATCATTGGATCATGATGTATCATGTGAGTCATGTGACTGTGACATGTTTCAGTTTTATTTTTAATATATATTATATATTATATATATATTATTAATAATTATATATATTATATAATATATATATATATATATATAGTACCCCCGACGTACCGAAGTACCTTGTTTCAAAAAGTGTCGTACCCGTACCCGTACCCGTACCCACGTTTCCTGGCAACATAGTTAAATATCAATATTAATTATCAATATTAATATTAATAATTAATAATTAATAAATAGAAATGATTAATTAATCAGTTAAAATAAAAGAAAAGAGAGGTACCCTTTTGTTTGAAACGTCACACGATAAGGCTTATATAAATCCCTACCAATGTAAATGTAAATCATCATCATTCATCTTCAATATTTATTTTATATTTTCAATATGGTGTTATTTTCCATTGGTTGATTATTCACTTGATTAATCCTTGAGAATATCCGGATATAGAAATTACATTGGTATCAAAGCCAGCCCTTCCTCGGGCTTCTGCTGATCTCAGGCTTGTGGCCAAAATTGTCAAGGTTTCCTTGAATTTAGGTCTTTGACATCAAAGTGGCTTTTAGCCATCCATATTCAGAGCTTCTCTTGTCAAAAATTGGTTTTGACCAAAAATTGGCTTTGGCCATTCGAATTTCATTGAAGAAGTATTAATTCCACTCCAAATATGAAGCAGAGACCAAGAGGGAAAAATCAAGAAGTACAAAAAGAAAAAAAGAAAAAGAATTATTGGTAAGAAAAAGAAAAAAAAAGGAAAAAGTCAAAGAATATAATTCATAAAACCACACATATTTTAATTTAATAGCCCATGGTTTTACTTATGATATATAAATTATAAACGAGTTTTATAAAGTATGCTTTGAGGACAAAACATCATGAACTAGAAGACAATGTTATATAAAAATATATATAACATAATAGGATATTTCAATATATATATAAACAATAAATATCAATATTAATTATTAATATTAATATATATTAATATTAATAATTAATAATCAATAAATAGAAATGATTAATTAATTAGTTAAAAAAAAGAAAGAGATGTACCTTTTTGTTTGAAACGTCACGATAAGGCTTATATAAATCCCTACCAATGTAAATGTAAATCATCATCATTCATCTTCAATATTTATTTTATAGTTTCAATATGGAGTTATTTTCCATTGGTTGATTATTCACTTGATTAATCCTTGAGAATATCCGGATACGGATATTATATTGGTATTAGAGCCAACCCTTCCTCGGGCTTCTGCTGATTTCCGGCTTGTGGCCAAAATTGTCAAGGTTTCCTTGAATATAGGTCTTTGACCTCAGAGTGGCTTTTAGCCATTTATATTTAGAGTTTCTCTTGTAAAAAAATGGTTTTTGACCAAAAATTGACTTTGGCCATTTGAATTTCATTGAAGAAGTATTAATTCCACTCCAAATATGAAGTAGAGACCAAGAGGGAAAAATGAAAAAGTAAAAAAACAAAAAGAAAAAAAATTTTGGTAAGAGAAAGAAAAAAAGAGGAAAAACATAATTCATAAAATTAACACCACACATAGTTTTATGAAATAGCCCATGGTTTACTTATGATATATAAATTATAAACGAGTTTTATAAAGAATGCTTTGAGGACAAAGCATCATGAACTGGAAGGCAATGTTATATAAAAATATATATAACATAATAAGATATATAAATATATATAAACATTAATTATCAATATTAATTATTAATATTAATATAGATTAATATTAATAATTAATAATTAGAAATGATTAATTAATTAATTAGAAAAAAAAGAAAAGAGATGTACCCTTTTCTTTGAAACGTCATGATAAGGTTGATATAAAGCCTTACCAATGTAAATGTAAATCATCATCATTCATCTTCAATATTTATTTAATATTTTCAATATGGAATTATTTTCCATTGGTTGATTATTCACTTGATTAATCCTTGAGAATATCTGGATATGGATATCACATTGGTATCAGAGCCAGCCCTTCCTCGGGCTTCTGCTGATATTCGGCTTGTGGCCAAAATTGTCAAGGATTCCTTGAATTTAGGTCTTTGACCTCAGAGTGGCTTTGAGCCATCCATATTCAGAGTATCTCTTGTAAAAAATTGGTTTTTGACCAAAAATTGGCCTTGGCCATTCGAATTTCATTGAAGAAGTATTATGTCCACTCCAAATATTAAGCATAGACCAAGAGGGAAAAAGGAAGAAGTAAAAAAAGAAAAAAAGAAAAAGAATTATCGGTAAGAGAAAGAAAAAAAAGGAAAATGTTAAAGAATATAATTCATAAAACCACACTTAGTTTTATGAAATAGCCCATGGTTTTACTTATGATATATAAATTATAAACAAGTTTTATAAAGTATGCTTTGAGGACAAACATCATGAACCGTAAGGCAATGTTATATAAAAATATATATAACATAATAAGATATATAAATATATATATATAAACATTAAATATCAATATTTTTTTTTTTAACAAAAACTAAAAAGGGGATTTTATAAACAGGCTGTGCACAGCCATTCATTACATCACAGGCAGGATAGAGTATTCCTGCAGGCCAAAATTGCTGCATAGCAGACTAATCCAGAGAGTTTTCCACAAAATTGTGCACATAGTTTCTTCAAAATTACTAGGGTCTCGGGTAGTATATACCCTGACAAACTGCTTACATAACAAAAGACAAAAAAACATTAACCAAAAGTAAAAACAGAGACCAGAAGTGAGATATTAAGGGTTGCCTCTGAGAGCCCTGGGCTGCACGACGGACTCTTCTTCCATTGGCTGAACAACTCCTATGTTCACCCCATTAACCCTGCTTCCCTGGTTCATAGAGAGCAGCTTCTCAAGGTCTTCCTGAATTTTGTCCACCTTGCCCATCATTTCGCGCAGGCTTCTTTCGTTATCATCTATTCGGGCATCATGGTTGCTTATCTGCAATGAGGTGTAGCTGACAGTTTCCCCCATGCTTTTGACTTCTTTCGCCATTTCTTTAGCATCCATGATCCCTATAGCTGTCATCTCATATAAACGACGAAGGTTCTTTCTGATGTCCATTAAGCCTGCGTTTTCCCCAGCTCGATCCATTCTGCCTGAATCTACAACAATTGAGATGCAAGCGAACTGTCTATACAAAGGACGGATAGGACTTTTTTGGTTCCCACCCAAGATAGCATTGAGAATGCACCTGAGGTCTTCAAGCTCTTGTTGCAACGCAGCGTCCCCAAACTGCTCTGAGAGAGCCAATATTCCACCCGCTCCTTCTTTCCAACCTGTACACAGACATCCCAAGACCCGATTCAAACTGCCATTACAGGCCAGACTTTCACTTGAACTGCAATGGCAAATAGAGAAGGCAGCAAGAGCGAGACGCTCCTTTACGAAAGCACGAATTAGAGGGAGGGACTGCCACGGTATGCCCTGCAGTCTTCCTTCTTCGACACCTGCTACAACAGTCAAAAGAAAATGCACAATTTCTGCAGAACCAGAGCCAAACCCTGGAGCAAAGTAGAAGAACATGTCTCTACCGGTGAACATCCTGGAGATAAATCCAATGAGACGAGAATCGTGCGAAAGAGGAGGGCAATAACTCGCAGGCCGGATGAACTTAATGGCTGCTATGACCGTGAGGAGGAGGGAAAACCACGCGGCTAAGAAAGGAGTGAGGACGGGACAGGATAATAAATGCTGATAGCCGTCGAAAGGATGAGGGGGATGGAGGCCAGCTGGGAGGGGGCGAGAAAGGGATGACGGGTGAAGGATAAGGAGAGGGGAGGGATAAGGGGAAGGAGGGAGGGGGAAAAGAAGAAAGGGGGAAAGGAGGGAGGATAAGAGAAAAGGGGGGGGGGCTATGGGACTTCCAAATAATTTAAATAAAGACAAGGGCTGCCAAAATCTGCTCCGGAGAAGGGAGGTTCGGCGAGAGGACTTAAACCTGCAATTCATGGAATGTGTTTGAGAAGGGGAGGATTTCCATCCTGGCTAAAGTGGCCTTGGGGAAGTCTAGCTTCTACATTTGCCAAACTGTCTGCTACACTATTGTTTTCCCGGATAATATGGAAAGCCTCAAAGGATTGAGACATGAGGGATTTAACTTTGTCATATAGGCGATGGCATTTGATTGCCCCGGTAGGATACCCATTGATCAACTTATAGATGACATGCCTGGAATCTCCAATTATCAACACGTTTCGACGCTGCTTAGAGCGAAGAATGCGGAGGCCCTGAAGAAGAGCCATCCATTCCGCTTCATTATTAGTTCTGATGCCTAAGCCCCAAGCGAAGGTTAATTCAACATTTCCTTCGGGATCCACCAGGATCCCCCCCGCTCCTGCCACCCCTTTAAATATCAATATTAATATATATTAATATCAATAATTACAATTTGTAAGTAGAAATGATTAATTAATTAATTAGAAAAAAAGAAAAGAGATGTACCCTTTTGTTTTAAACGCCACGATAAGGCTTATATAAATCCCTACCAATGTAAATGTAAATCATCATCATTCATCTTCAATATTTATTTTATATTTTCAATATGGAGTAATTTTCCATTGGTTGATTATTCACTTGATTAATCCTTGAGAATATCCAGATACGGATATTACAACAATATGCTTGTAATTGGTTCTGAACATCCCACAGGACAGTCAAAGTTAGCTTGTTGTTCAAACATATGCCACCTTGGCAACATCAGTGCTTTGCTTGTTGACTTGAAAAGGTAAAATGTTTCATTGGAATAGAAAGAGACAATGTGTCAAGGTAAATGAAGTTTTATTTTACTAGCCAAAGTTGTTGGTGGTTAGTTCTATTTGCCAAACTTGTTTTCTAGTTTGTGTGCTTTTGCCTCTAGGTTTAGTTTTTTTTAATATTTTGGCATTTGGGGGTAAGTACATTCTTATGAATTTCAGTGATAGGAATGTAGATGCATTATCAAGGGGGTCTTGTGATTCCATTTTTCTGCATGACAGGATCAGTGAAGAGCCCAAGAGTTGCTGACTTCATGCCATGCTTTGGTCAGGATGTAAGCAGTTTGTATAAAGCGTTGGAGGATGCTGTTGCCAAGACAGAGGTAGAGCTTCCCCTATCGAGTAGTTTCACTGCAAAAATTTGATTGATTCTACAACCCTTGTGAGTTGTTGGATTTATTAAAATGTTGATGCCTTCATTCTGCACTGAAGTAAATGATTGATGGAGAAATTATGGATATATTCCAGGGAACTGTTGAATCTTGAATGAGATTTTTTTTGTGACACTGTAGTGTACAGAATAATGTTAGCACTGTTCCCTTTTCCTCAAAATCCAGTTGTAGATCAAGAATCATTGATCCATATTCAGGAATTATACTAAATCAATTTTCCTGCAAGAGTTAAAAGAAGCTCTATAAACAGCTACGAAAAATACTGCAATGCTATCCTGGACCCTGCATACAATGCTTCTCTGGCAAATGTTCAAAAATGTACTCTGATATTGCACTGAATGCACAAGTCAATTGGATGAGAAAAAAATTGGAAATGATTATAAAGAAGAAATTGTTCATGTTCATGAAACTGAGTTGTAGGAAATGACACCTATTTTTTGATTGTGCATTTTAGATTCAAGAAAATAGAAAATTTATAATTTCCATTTGTGAGAGAGAAAATTATAGTTTTTTGCTATGTTTTTAAATGTTTAAATGTTTAAATAGTTTTTTAATTAATCATTTGAACAAAGCTTTAAAGTTAATTATTAGAATACAAATAGGCAGCAGAAAAATGCATGCCTGTGTCAACTGGCCCTGCTTTGAAGACATAACTGTTCTAGATGTGTGCATAATAATGTATTATTATCATCATGATCACAAAAATTCAGGAGGTGGGGGGTGCACATACAAAAATAATGGCCGTAAAGGCATATCAAAATACAAGAATTATACTGCACTAACAATGAGTGAAATTGACGGAGAAGAAACTTAGGTGCTAGATAGCACCCAACTAGTCAGTGGTAGATGTTTATCATGCTATCATCAAATCCCAATCCTTTTCTAACCAAACACTTGAGGCTCAGAGGACCCCAACTATCTGCAGTTCAATAACACTAAAGTAAGGAGTCATTAAATGAGTCTTAATGTTTGTCACTTTATATGTTGAATATGTTCCCAATGCAATGTAATGTTAATGTTAAAGGTTAGGTGGTTTAACCAACCAACTAGGGATGCTATAAATATGCGTCACTTATGGTGATTTAGACTCTAGAGTGTGAAAGATGTAACATTGTTACATTATCGATGAAACGTCTCCGTTATTTTCTCCCCACTTTCTGTGCATCCTTTTTTCCCGACACAGTATTAGATTACCACTTGTTCCATAAGGCAAAGTCTGACACTTGAAAGTTATCTACTTTTTGTTGAATTTTCAGCATTAGCATAAACTTTAAAAATTTGCAGATAAACATAAATAGATCAGCAGTACAGTAAAAACACATTTATCACATCAGCACACATGGACACAATATTTTTTTCACTGGGGAAACCTTCAAAGGACAAAAACCCCAAAAGCATTAATAGCTCATCTCGTAAATGAGATGGCTTAAGAAATTCTTCAAAAAGTTCCTCAAATCCAGATCTGGATTTTGACCACAGTTTACAGATGCAAAAAATTTCTCAGCAAAACAAACTAAGGTTTTCAAACCCTAGTAAACCACATTTCCAGATCTGCCCAGAAATGATTGAGGCTGCCCAGAATTGCTAGAGGCTGTCAAAAACAGTCTGATCAAATTTATCAGTTTGCCTAAGATAAAATTAGGGCCTGCCCAGAATTGCTAGAGGCTGTCAAAAATAGTCTGCCCAAGATAAAATTAGTGCCTGCCGAGAATTGCTAGAGGTTGTCAAAAACAGTCTGCACAAATTTATCAGTCTGCCCAAGATAAAATTAGGGCCTGCCCAGAATTGCTAGAGGCTGTCAAAAACAGTCTGTTTCAAAAAAACAATCTCAGATCTGCCCACAAACAAAATTAGGGCCTGCCCAAATTACAAAAAACAAGCTGCCCGAAATTTTGAAACAGGTTGCCCAAATTTTCCAGTCTCTGCCTGTTGCCCACCTATTTCGACTAGGTGGCAACTCCATGTACAGGAAGATGTACATAATTGTACAAGTTGTACCTTGGAAAATCTAAGGATTTTTCACTCCTGCAGGGCTATTGCCCCTTTGTAAAACGAAATGTCCGCTCCCCTGCGTGGGAAAATTAATGTAATTTTATGTGCTAGTATGGGTCATATGATACAGGTGCCACACCATGGAACTGGTTGTTAGGGAAGTCCCCTCATCGAGTGTTTTTCCCTTTCCAATTGATCTTGTTGTACAAACGAGTTTAATCGGTTTGGTTTTCACTCAAAATCCTCCAAAGTGGTGACGGGCGTTCTACCAGTCAATTCCATGAGGTGGCTGAGGCTTTAAAGTGTGATTCATGACCATGCTAGGCATCTGTATAGAGTCTTGCGGAGTTTCGTTGCGTTGTTGTATTTTTAATTATTTTTTCAAGTTATTAATTTCACCCCTTGGTGATTAATTAACTCAGTTTTCAATGTAATAATGTAATTGCTCAAGCATGGCATTTTGTAATAGGGGCTATGAATGCAAAGTTAATTGCTATGAAACCCCCTAAGCCACTGCTTCGAGTCCCATGTCATTCTGATGAGTGGTTGAGGAGATAGACCATTTTTGTCTAAGCAAGGTCTATTTTTCCTAGGGAATTAATTAAATTCCCTAAGTCAAAAATCCATATTATTTGATTTTGGAGTAAAAAAATCAAATAATGCCATGGTAAATGGGTTTGGGGGTTCCTAAGCCTAGGAAAACTTACTCCAAAGTTTTTCACCCCCCCATGGCCTAGATATTAATTTTTCAAATTATTTTTTAATTTTTCCTAAGTCAATATTGGGAAAATTTAAAAATTTAATTAGAAATTTTTAAATCTAAGGTGAATTTCATTTTAGCCTAAGTCTAAGGTTAAATTCCATTTTGGAGCTAATGGCTAAAACTCCAATCTAAGTTTAAAAATGGCAAACCCTAAGCTAAAGATGGGGGCGCTAATGTTAAACCATCACCATAAATGGGGGCGCTAGCATAAAATGGAGACGCTACACCAAACTTAGAAGTGGGCGCTAATATGAAGACTCCACCAAAAATATGTGAAGGGTGCTACTATATTAAGTGGGAGCGCTAATGTTTAGTGAGGCGTCCATGTAAAAAAGAGGCATCACTTAAAGATGGAGGCGCTAGTTTAAAAAAAAAAAAAAAAGAGGGATCCACCAATTTGGAGAAGGCGTTACCCATTGAAATGGCCAACAAATAGGAGGGCGCTACACTATATTTAGTGGAGTGCATGCACATATAGAGGGGCGCCACTATGTTATGAGGGGCGCTAACCATTTAAAAGGGTGTCACTATGTTAGGAGGAGCGCTCAAGTTTGGAGGTGCGCCACCATATGTAGAGGGCGTCAAGCTATTTTAATGAGGGCGCTAATGTATTTGAAGAGCGCTACATGTGGAGAAGGCCGCCAATTTGGAGATTCGCCACCAAATCTAGAAGGAGGGCGCTAGCCTTTGGGGCCCACGTTTTTACATGGATTTTTGAAGTCAAAGCTATACTTAGAGGAATCCGCCAAGTTTAGAGGGGCGCCTACCTTGGGCCCATGATTTTTCCAATAACCTAAAAGCTCATCTAAGGGTGATTTTTAAATCAAAAAACCTAGATCTAAAGGTAAATATTATTTGGACATAGATTAAACATTATGGCCCTTGATTAAAAATTAATCCAAGGGTGTGGATTAATTGAGAAAAATGGAATGTCAAATACCTAGATCTAGTGGTGGAGATTAAACCCTAGATCTAGATCTAATCTCATCCATTGAGCTTCAAAGGGTTGAGGTTAGCCTCAACTATATAATGAGGGTCTCACTCCCTCATTAGACATGATCATTCATGCTATTGTTATGCTGCCGGAAATTTCTTGCTCTCATATTTTCTTGTTACACTTTGTATTGGAAGCTTTGCCCTAGTTGGGCCATTTAATAAAAATTTCTTTGGAGGGACACTATGCTGCAAATTCTTTCATGATCTACTACTCTTGAGGTAACTTGTGTATTGTTCTAGTTTTGCATTATTGTACTAATCTAGTTAGCTCTCCACAAAGTATTTTGTGGAGAGATTAGAGAGTAAAAGTGCTTTTGCTTTCTTTTGTGAATGATCTAACATTGTCTTTCAAAGTATTTTGCAGGAAGTGTTAGATATTCTCCACTAGCCTTACGATAGTTTGCAGATCTAGACTTTTGCAGGTCGACCAATCAAGGAGACCTCTCCAAGGGCTTCATTCCGGCATATTTTAAATTCGGCCATCTACTTTCAGCCTTCCTGAAAAGGGGTTGTATTCACTGTATAGTGAATATAACCTTTGTTTTAGGGCCCCAACCTATTATACATTAGTTAGGGCTTATATTTCTGCTGTTTAAACACTGTTTAGGTGGCTGGAAACTCAGTTCCAGCCCTTTAAATCTCTTATTTCTGCAATATTTCACATTCAGATTTTTTATGTAAATTTGTAAATTTTGTACTAATCTTTTAACAACAATTTTTAGTGTTTTCTGTGATTTCCAGCGAAGAATAGCTTGCTGGTTTATGACAGGTTGTGCATGAGTGAAGGAGATTTGATGCCCGAATAGGCCCATGATCTCTTCAAACTTCAACCGTTTCAAAAGGGGTTCAAACCCTCAACCCTCTCTTTCATATTTTCCTGATTTATTGTAAACCCCAACGAGAGTCTCTTGGGATATTCTGTAAAGTTTTATAAGCATTTGTAATCCATAAGTAGATAGATTAGGAAGTAGAGTAGGAAGTAGGATAATAGTTGTTTCAAGTTTTTGTTTATGCAATTTCATTTTATTTTAAAAGTAATCATACAACCCATTAAACCTGTGTATCCTCTATCCGCTTGTCATCTCCCTTTAGGGACTTCAAGCCGGATATGAAAAACAGGGGAAGTGGGGGCTTAGGTAATTAAAATAACTTCCTTTTTCTTGTACTACAATCAAGCATTTTTATTTTCCAAGTCCAAGATCAAATACCGGCACCTCCCATAAGGGATACAGCTTGGTTGATCTTGTTGATAGCTTTAAAATAAACCTTGCATGTTAATCACCCAGACAAAATTTGATCTTAAAACTTACCAACAACAACTTCCCACAGCCTGCTCCTCTACTCGGTTATCACCCTCCGGGGTACTCCGAGATACGACCAGGGGACAGGGAAGTCTTAGTTTAATAGGCATCCATCTAGCCCTTTTTCTGTCAACTAAAAACAGTGACCTCAGGAAGCTAGAAGGGGTAGTAGACCGTGGGTGGTCTCTAGGCGCTTCGACGTCCTCCTTGTTGAGCACCGGGGCATTGAGGATTGACCTGTGAGCTACGGGTGGGCTTTGTTCCCACTTTGTTGAGTGCAACAGCATTCCTTCTTTGACTGGAGAAGTTCTAGATCGGGGTAGTCACACCATCGATTCCAAAACTTAATCCAAGAAGAAAAACTTTAATAAAATTAACTAAAATAAACCAAGAGACATTTCAAAACCGGTTCTACAACACTCTTTTATTTCAAGCACTATTTCACTTCAACATTGCACTACAATTTTTACTTCCAGCACTTTACTTTTCAGTTACATCTATTTACTTTCGATTCTGCAAATGGTCTTGTGTTGAACTTTTAACTGCTTAAGGTCTTTTCATGCTTTTAATTTACTGCTGGTTCAATAATCTTCATTCATAACAATTTTCTGCCATCTTGTAAATCTGTTTCATTGTCCATACATTTGTTTTATTTCATTACTGTTTATAATTATATTGTTTATTCATATGTTTCATTATTAAACACCGAAGCTATAGTTTAATCGCAGATTAAAATTTCAATTTTATTTGTAAAGTTCATAAAGATACAATCTATCTTTAGACTCCATTGTAATAGGCACTGGTCTTGTTTTATATAAGGTCTTAGCCTCTTTCTTTTTTAAACGATCCCTTTAATTAATCAGTGATTAATTAATAAACCTGGAACTTAGTTTTCCCATAGGGACTACCCCCCTTGGCTCTGTTGGGATCTTGCCTAAACGGAGGAGTTGTGGACTGTGGTGACAGTGGTCCCCGGCTCTCACTTGCCCCCAAGGACACACATAGCAGGTTGTGACTTTCCTGCATCTTAAAGTGTGAATTAGGCGGCAACACTGCCCATGACTGTTCCTCTACCTAGGTCTGCCCGGAAAAGAAACAGAGGCTGCCTGGAAATAGAAATGGCTGCCCATAAAAAAAAATCTCAGTTGCCTGAGAAATGAAGAAGGCTGCCCAAAAATTGGAATGCTGAAGATCGCTGTGCAAAAATGCTGAAGATGGACTTTGCTGATAAAACCCTAGCTGAGGGTTTGAACATAAGATAGTCTTCTTCACTTGTGAGAGCAATAGTGTGTGTGACAAATGAGAAGGCTTGATCTTCTTTTATAGGCTTTGTTCACCTGTAAGTGGACAATATTAGGAAAAATAAAAATAATAATATTTCTATTCTTTTCTTAATTTCACTTTCACATTTACCAAAAACGGTACTTTTACTTTTTCTTTGACTTTTATAAGAAGTCCTTATTTATTTTGATTTTTGACTTTCGTCATTTTCTTGTGGTCACAAAGTCTTTATTTATTTTGACTTTTGACTTTGGTCATTTTCCAAGTGCCCCTGTGGTCCTTTTTTATTTCAAAAGTACATCATCATAAACCAAGAGAGTTATTAATGCTTTTATCTCACGCACTGTATGACACCTAGATTTGGTACTAGGGAAACTTGACTAAGGGTAGCTAATCCTTGGAGAAGCACACCAAGCCCATAGATCAAGGGTCAAAGTGCCACACACATGCCTAGACCCAGTCTAGGGCTTACAATGTCTTCATTCTCCAAGAGAATGGATACTCAGAGCTAAGCTGAGTCTACCAGTCCCAGACTGGTCTACATCGTGGTCCCGGACCAGATGTCTACTCAACACAAGGTTGAGTCTACCCAGGGCAGATCTGGGTTTATATCATGGTCCTAGACCAGATATCTACCATTCAACAGAATGGTCACTCAACACTGGGTTGAGTCTTCACCGTGGTCCCGGACCAGGTGGTCCCATTCTCCGAAGAGAAGGGCTCTCGATGCTGCTCAGAAAATCAACACTTTTAGAATAAAGAAAGACTCCATTAGAAGTTCAAAGTAAATTTTGCTAATAAAAGCAAATCAAAGATTGTAGTTTCCTTTTTATTGATAAGTAAAATTAAATAGTTTTATTAATGTCCAAGGTATGACCACAAAAGGTAGGTCAGTGGGACTAAAAGAGTAAGATCTATGTAATACAAAAGGGAGTGCAAGAGCAGCTCCTAGAGCTAAGTTAACATCATGAGAATTCTTTTGTTTTAAAGTTTGGAAAGTTAATCCTTAGAAAAATTAAACAAAAGAAAATATATGGTACTCAAGTACCAATGGGACTAAAAGAGTACAATCTTTGTAATACAAAGTGGGAGTGCAAGAGCATCTCCTAGAAGTAAGTTAACATCAAGAGAATTCATTTGTTTTAACATTTGGAAAGCTAAACTTTAGAATAATTAAACTTTAGAATAGAGATTTGGTCTCGTATGCACGAGATACATCAGGGAATCAATGAGCTGTCTGTATAGAGTAGAGTCCACACTTTGTGAACTAGAGGCCGAGTCCCGCAACTTTGTCAAGTTGGTAGTCATTGGTATGCTCATGGACTTGTAGTCTTGCATCCCAAATCTCTGCAAGATATCCACTTCATACTTTCCTTGTGTCAGGAAGATCTCACCTGGATTTTGCTAGACTTCTAAGCCAAGGAAGTAATGCATCAATCCGAGATCTTTCATCTCGGATTCAGAGGTAAGCTCCCTCTTACACTGGTCTATCAATTGTTCATCATCTGTAAGGAACAAGTCATCTACATATAGAACAAGTATCAAGACATGGTTATGAACAACTTTAAAGTACAAGTTAGAATCAGCTGTACTTTTGGAAATCCCCAAGCTATGGAGAAATCCATCCATCTTGGCATACCAAACTCTCGGAGCCTGTTTCAGTCCATACAAGGCTTTCTTCAGTTTACATACATGGGTCTTCTTCCCATGAGTAACAAAGCCTTCAGGTTGTTCAATATAAACTTCTTCCTCAATCTTACCCTTGAGAAAGGCTGTCTTTACATCCATCTGATGTAACTTCCATCTGAATACTGCAGCAAGTGAAATGATGATTCTGATGGTAGTGTACCTGGCAATAAGTGCAAATGTCTCGTCATAGTCAATGCCTTCTTTCTGAGTAAAGCCACGAGCTATGAACCTGGCTTTATACTTTTCCACACTGCCATCTGCAGCATGCTTGATCTTATAAAGCCATCTGGAAGTCACTACTGACTCTCCTGTAGGTCTGGGAACAACTTCCCAAACATCATTCTTCATGATTAACTTATACTCTTCAATCATGGCATCAACCCATACCTGTTTACTTGCTGCTTCTTCGTACAATGAAGGTTCTGAACTGATAAGCTGACTCATAAGACCGGAGTACTTCTGTGGTTTTATGCTTTCTCTGAAAGTCCCTGAAGGAGCTTTGTGTTTCTCGGCTTCTTGTACCGTTTCTCGGTAGCAAGTAGGTCTTCTTTTGGAAGGAGGAACTTCAAGTAGTTCTTCTAGTGGACTTCCAATGCTTTTAGGAACATCTGGAGTTTGATCATCAAAATCTTTCTCCCTCTAAATTTTTGAATCTGGAAACTTAAGTGGAGCAACTGCATCTTCAGGTGAAAGCTCTAGTGCTTTAGGAAACACTGCTTCCTCATGGAAGACACATCTCTCCTGACCTCAATGTACCTCTGTCTAGGTATATATACTTGATAAGCCTTCGAGCAATCATTGTACCCGAAAAATAAGCTTTTCTTACCAGAAGGCTCTAGCTTGGCCCTCTTTTCTTTTGGCACATGAACATACACAGGAGTGCTAAATATCCTCATGTGATCAACTGCAGGTTTCTTCTTGGTGAAGACTTCTTCTAGAGTCTTCTCACCTAAGATAGCACGAGGGCTTTTGTTTTGGATGTACACAGCAGTTCCTGTAGCTTCATCCCACAAAGACAAAGGAAGATCTAGATCAGTGATCATAGCTTTAGCAACCTCACAGATCGTTCTATTCTTCCTTTCTGCAACCCCATTCTGATGAGGGTTGTAAGGCACTGTCAGCTCTTTCTTGATTTTTGCTTCTCGGCAAAATTCATCAAACTCATTAGATTCATACTCACCTCCGTTATCCGTATCTCAGGATACGGATGTGCTTGCCAGTCTGATTTTCAATCAGTGTCTTGAACTCTTTGAACTTGTCAAAGGTTTCTGTAATATCCCAAATTCTGATATTTTCTATTTCTAAGCAAAAAGGCTGATACAACTGGGCATGCAAACTGTCATGCAAAAATCCCTATTTTATAGGAAAAATTAGGGTTAGGGTTTGTGAGATAGAATGAACACTTACCACTGATAAGCCGGCTGGATTGCTCCGGAGAAAGTATGCAAGCATTGAGAGTTGGATCGGAGATGAACTGATCTCCTCTGCTTACGGTGAACCCCCAGCAGCAAGACGCCCAGTCAGAAAAGGATGACGCCCTCAGGGAAGGAGGTGTCTGATGGAGTTGTAGATTTGCAGGGCTGATAGCCTTTCCGTGCCGGAGAGAATGCCTGATACAAGAGTGATTTCTGAGTCCTCTGGGTAGGATAGCGACTTGCTTCTGAGAGACAGCTGCTCACGCCCCTGGAATCCCGAAACTGCTGATAACTGTTCCGGATGAGCACGGATGGGTCTGATAATCACCGGGTACCGGAGTATGATGCTGATGATGAGAATGGTGCCCGAGTTTCGGAAGGAAACTGAGATCTGAAGGCCCCACAGCTGATTAGGGATTTTCGGCTGAAAACCCCCCCTTTACGGCTGCACACGTGTCCCTACAACGATTTATACCATCTGCTAGATAACTGATGAATGAATGAAGAACAAGTGGTGAACCAGTATGGCTTACCCTGAATAAGACTAGGGCAGATGTTTCACTGCCGAAATCCTGTTAGATGAAGACTCCGTCTCCAACTCCAACTGCTGTGCTGCACGCTGTGCTGCTATCCAAGAGCTCCCAAAATAATCATAATCAAAAGTGAAGTCTCCTTTCGCTTTATCCTCTATTTATAAAGTTCAACTGCGCAAAACCTAATCTTTGACCTAATTAGGTCACTTTATCTTCTAATTTGCCGTTGACTTGCATGCATGCGGATGGAGACTTAAAGAGTGCATGCATCATTAAATAATGCTTGGATGGCATGCACGAAGGTGGCCTTTGGCCCTGGTGGCCCTTCTTGACCAAATGATGATGCCCTAGATCTTCTATGGATGGCATCAGTCCTCAGCTGATTCCCTAGCTGTCAGTAACCGCTCGAACCCACAGGAATCACATAGGTTGGCGGTTTTGGGCCTCAAGGCCTAATTGGAAGAGGACATTACAGTCCTCCCCGCTCGAGATTGCTTGTCCTCAAGCAACTTCAAACTGGGATGTTGCAATACCTGTTCACCTTCCCAGGTGGCATCCTCTGGCGGTAGTTCTTTCCATTGAACTAAGTATTCCCTGATTACTCTGTTCCTGAGCTTCCTCTCTCTAATCTGTATGATCCGTTCGGGAATCAGTATCAGCAGTCCTTCATCATCTAAAGGGGGCAATTCGGTGGATGGAGCAATGTGTTGCCCAAGGGTCTTCTTCAGACTAGATACATGGAACACATTGTGAATTTTACTTTCCTAGGGAACTTCTAGTTCATATGCCACCTCTCCCACCTTCCGAATTATTTTGTAGGGTCCATAGAAGCGGGGTTTTAACTTCTCTGCTCCTTTCTTTTTAAGTGAAGACTGTCTGTAAGGCTGGAGCCTTAAGTAAACTAAATCCCCTACCTCAAAGCTCCGCTCAATCCTGTGTTTGTCAGCATACATCTTCTGTTGATTCTGGGCTGTTTGTAAATTCTCTTTCAATACTTTCAGGATGTCCTGACTGTCATGTATCCAATCCTTAGCCTTAGGAGCCCTACTGTCTCCAAATGCCAAATCTGCATAGTCCAAGGCCTCATAACCATATAATGCCTTAAAAGGGGTCATCCTAATAGACATGTGATAAGTAGTGTTGTAGCAATACTCCCCTAGGTGTATCCATTTGATCCAGGTTCGCTGCTTCCCTACTACATAGTTCCTTAGATATCCTTCGATCCACTTGTTGACTATTTCTGTTTGCCCGTCACTCTGGGGGTGATAACTCGTACTAGTAGCCAGTTCGGTCCCCACCAATCTGAACAGTTCCTGCCAGAAGGCACCCTTGAATCTGCTATCCCGATCATTGATAATGGTCTTAGGTAACCTGTGTAACCTGAAGACCTCCCTGAAGAATAACTCAGCTACTTGAGCTGCCGAGTAGTCTGATGATATCGAGAAGAAATGTGCAAACTTGGTCAGTCTGTCAACTACTACATATAAACAATCTCGCCCTTGGACCTTGGGCAAGCCTGTAATAAAGTCCATGGAGATGCTTTCCCACTTCTGTTCTGGAATCGGAAGTGGCTGGAGTAACCCTGCTGGATGGGTGTTCTCAATCTTGTTCTATTGACAGATGCTACATTCTCGAACATGCTGCATAATCTCTC
>LPNX010566110.1:116860-128813 GCA_001517045.1 Pseudotsuga menziesii | reverse complement strand
CACCACCAGTTCTACTTCCTGGGTGGGGGTATTCAACTTCCCTTGCCAACTGTTATCTTCTTCACTATTCATGATCTGAACTGTTGTTTTAAAATTTCCTAAAATTGCAAATTTTTAATAACAGGAAAAATTTCTGTTAGTTAACAAAATTTAAAAGATACTTTATTTTCCTTGAAACGAATATCTAGTATGCCCATTTGGTCTCTTAGTGTTGAAATTTGGCTCTATACCACTTGTAATGTCCCCAAAAATTGAAAATAAAAATAAAAAATTATTAGGCTAGTCAAAACTACCTATGCTGGACATTATTTGAACTTGGGAAATGTGTCATACTTGGTTTACTGTACCATAATGTCGTAAGTTGTTCTTACGTTCTGCTCTCATATTTCTTGATGCGGTTATTTAATGTATCAATTACATTGTTGTGATGTTGATTACTTATGTTGTTTTATGGTTATACATTTATATGTATGTTAGGGATTTGATTACGTACTCATTGGTTATAAGTTGATTTATGTCGCATACACAAATCTGACTTAACTTTGTTATTTGGAAAAAAGGGGCGGAGTGGTGGGACTAGTTTCCCTTGTAACCACCTGAGAGGTATTGTTTTCTACTTGTCCCATCAGGATTACTTAGTTCTTACGAACTAATGCATTTCCATGGATTTTGCATCCAGGTTCACTTGGTGACGGAAACCACATATAAGATCAACAGGTTATGTTGTCTGTTTCATCACTAGAACTTCATTTTACAGATCCATCCTAGTGACTATATGTTGGTTGTTTAGATGATAATGATACCAGGCTGGGCGGTTTACTAGCCTGGGTTGCACGAGTTGTTATTATTGTACTTACGGACTCTACGTTAGTGACTTGGTCACTACTGTACTTATTATTCATGTGCCACATAGTATACTTACCATGGTATAAAGACTTATGACTTTGTTCATGCTCCAACATGGTTTTAATATATAGTTTAAATAGTTTGAAAGATTTGTAAAAACTTTGACTTATAGTCCTTGTTAACCCAAAAAATCCTTCAGTAAGCTCTACATGACCTACACCACCCAAAGACATCTACGTACGACCCTCATTTGACCCCCACACCCTCAAAAAGGCTTAAAAATATGAAAAAGCACTTAAAAACCCCTAGAAAGAGCCAAAATAGCTCTCATAGGGGATAAAACCTCCAAAAAGGGGCTAAAACCCGTCAAAGGATCTTAAAACCCCCAAAGGAGCTAAGAATTGGGCGAAAGGGGCTAAAATCCCAAAAAAGAGGCTAAAGCCCCAACCAGGGGCTTAAAACCCTAAAAATCCCAAGGAAAAGTATAAATAGAGGGGTGGGGGTCACTCTCAAATCACTCCTCCTCTCCCTATCGTTATGCTGCTCGTGTGAGTGCCTTGAGACCCTTTTCCTCTCAAGTCATTCACCCTCCCTCTCCTCCATTCCTCCACTGAGCCAAAGCTCCCCATCCATTGAGAGGTGCTCCGCCAAGCTAGGACATGGTGTCCCATTTAAACCAAAGAAGGTATATGTCTATTTTTTGTTCTTTCATGTTGTAGTTTCTAACATTTTTGCTTGCAGGTTTGTTGTTTAATATTATGTTGTAGGTTTCCATGGAATCCTGGTAGCTATTTCTTTGTTTGCTTATAGTTTCATGCAGGGTTTTTACTATTAGGCCCTAACTATGTTTGCAAGGTTTTATTTTGTTTTCTTTCTATTCATTCCATTCTCACAGGAACCCTACCCTTCCATCCTATGGACGGAAGGGAGTTGTTCCTGCCTGTAGCAAGGGTGAAAGCCCTACTACCGATTTGGTGACCATACCAGGTCGATCCCACAGGATCCCTAGATTTAATGTTTGTATTTCAGTTTTTATTTTTCCCTAGTTTAGTTTTCTTTCAAATCTACATTAAATTTGTCTTTTTATTTATTTTAATTCATAGCCGAGCCTCCTTAAGGCCAAACCGAGCCTCTAGTACAGGTTACTGTCAGCCGGTTCTGGCTTAGGCTAAAAACTTTTCCATCTTTCAGACTAGGTCACTATTATCGGGTTGAAAGGTGCGACCAGGTCACTCATTTAGGCCCAAAATGTGCGACTTAATCCCAGAAATTAGATCGCTTCTATCTGTAGTTTCTAAGCGACCCCCTCCCCTGATTTGGGGAAAATTTGGCGACCCCCTTGCCACATTTCCCCCCAAAAGAGCGATCTATCTCTCAGATTCATATTTTTAAAGTTATTGGGACTGTCAGTGCAGCTCAACTGCCTCTGTCCATCAATCTATATTTATTTCATTTCAGTCTTTGTTTATTTCATTGCAGCTTGTGTAAATCACTGTTAAATCAAATGATTAATTGGTTAAAAAATTTGATTAAAGCTTGGATAAAATTACTATAGGTTTCAATTCTTAATATGAAATTAATATCTTTCCTAGCCCTTCCTCCTCTACCCAGTCATCACCCTTCGGGGTATTCTGGGATAAGACAAAGGTTGAAGCTCGTATAGTAATAGGAACTTCACCTAACATTTTTCAAAACCACTAAAAACGGTTAACTTGGAAGGTAGAGGCGGTGGAGACCGTTCGGGGTTTCATGGAGTTCGCGTCCTCCCTGTTGACCAACCTTACATCCAGAGAGTGACCTGAGGATATACAAATGGGCTTAGTCCCATTATGTTGAGAGCCCAACACTCTTTCCTAGTTGAAGAGAAATACAAGTGTAAGTTAGTTACCTAGTTAGGCTACCACAGTTCAGATTCAGGTATGGCATGTATTCAAGTTTCTGTTCACAATTTACTGTTATCATAAACAATTTGTTATAAGTTCTGCAATAGAATCTCTGTGGAATATTCATAAACCATACAAGCAGCCACTAAGTGTAACAGAAATATAAAAGACACACACACAAACCATACCACATAAAATAACCAAACTCAGTTCATGATGCTGAGCCAGCCATTAAAATTTATAATTTACACTAATTCAAACACTTGTAGTCTTTGAGGACATAAGTCCCTGATTGCCTTAATCATGGGAAGTACTTGGGATCAGCCCAGTAACTCATTGTGAGGAGTGCCATGGGAACCCCAAAGTAGCTGGCTGCTGAGAGGAATTGCCAAGCGAAATGGGAAACGACCCCCACCGATTGACTAGCACTCCCATGAGGAAAAATCCAAGCATTGTCTCCTAGCAGTCTTGGTGGCTGAGTGACCACCTAAAATCCAATAGGAAGCCACTAAAACCAGGGTCCAAAAGTCATTACCATATTTCACCACTTGACATACCAATTAGACACAATTGATCCCCCACATTCTTCCTCACGCCTAAGAGGCAATCCACCATAGTTTGGGTCCTTGAACCAACACCATTGAGACCATTCTCGATGACCCTCTACACCATCAAAAGGCCACACAGCCTCTCATTTAGATTCAGAATCATACCAATCTAAGCCAGACCTGCATACTGCACCATCTAGCCCCATGGATGGTGCAAACCCGGATCCATTTTCTGGCTTACTGATTGGTACTGGACCCACGTCCATACCCCACACCACTACCAACGCCCCTGTTGGTGGCCCTAGCATGATCATGCAAACCGTCATAAGCAGCTACCTCCACCCACACTGACCAGTCAAACTATCCCACCTATCATGCCTGGGGGCAGTGTCCCGTCCACTCACACTGTCCCACTTGGCATGCATAGGGGCAGTGGCCCTTCCACCTACACTTTCCTATCTATCATGCATGGGGGAAGTGGCCCTTCCACTCACACAGTTCCATTACCACACTTGGGGGCAGTGGTCACAACTATGACACAAGTACCCCCAGTTATGCAGGTGCATCATGTCCATGCAAACCCCACCACCATTGCTACCCCATTACACATCAACCTTGGGTCAAACCTTCCTTTCATGGCACACCTCAACCTACCTGACTTATCTCGGTTAACAAATGACCCTATCCACCATCAAACGTTTTGGCCTCCCATGCCAACCAAAATCCCCTCAGACATTCCCAAGTTTGAAGGGAAGGAAAGGGAGTGCCCCCAAAACCATATCATGACATTTCACCTATGGTGCTCATCAAATGGCATCATAGATGATTTGATCAAAATTAGATTGTTTCAATGCACCTTCACAGGTGTTGCATCCAAGTGGTACATTGAGCTACCACAAGCCAAGTACTCGGATTTTAACTCCTTGGCTTTCATGTTCCTGCAGTATTTTTGACTCCTTGTTAGATACGACGAAGGGGTGGAGATCTTGCTATCTTGTCTCTAGAATACTACTACCCACATAACCGACCACATCCATGAGTGGTGCTGATGTCATAGTTTGTGCAAGATTCAACTTGATGACAAGATCTTCCTGTATTGGTTCCTAAAAACTTTGCTACCACCTATAGCAAAGGACGTCGCATCCAAACATCCCCAATCCTAAGAGGAGGCCATCTTGAGAGCCCAACAATTTGATCTAATCTATGCACAGTTTGGATACTTTTACACTATCATTCCAAATGCTCCCCGCATAGTCACCTCTTACTGGGATGCACTGGGGGAATCCCATGCCTCAGATGGCATCATAGGTTCTATCTCCCACCAACCATAGCACCATCTGACACCACTTGCAATACCACCACAACCAAGCAACACCCCCAATGTTTCCTACCAAAACCAAACTCTGAATTACGCAAGAATGATGTCCTAGACCGGAGCCACAACTTCTTATGCACAACCTTCACCACTGCAGCAGGCCCAGGCATTAGCTTGGATGACACAACAATATGTGGGACAAATGCCCACATTTATGGCACTTGCACCCACCCAAGTTTACTATGCACCACCAGTGCAAGCCATTCAAGCCCTTGCCCCTACTCTGCCAACACCTTTAGGACAGGTGTTTGCACAGCAAAACCATCCTAACCAGCTAGCCCCCAATAACCAACAAGGGAAAGCTAGAAGTAACCAAGCCCAAAACCAAGGAAACAATCAACTGTAGGGAGGCGGTCAACAACAAAAGCCTCCCAACAATGTCGAGGCAAACCGGCCAGCCCAAAACCCTCAACAACCAAACAAACCTAGATGCAATGCTCCATTGTGCACAAATCATACATGCAAGTTGTGTGAGGTCTACAGGCACTATACACATGAATTCCCATTCATGGGTCGTGCTAAGCAGGCCATTCATAACGAGGTTCAGCATGCTACCAATATGGTAGCCCCAACTCAACCCAACTCGGCACCACCAGGGCCTCCACCCATGGTCCTCTAAAACCCATTGCCAGTCTAGGGATTGGTGGCAACTGCACCCTCTCCCCAACCCAATCCCAATGCCCTGGGGGCACCTCCGACAACAGAAATAGGTGTTCAACACCTGCTAGCCATGACAACTGAAGAGGTAAATTTACAAACCAGACGAAATCAGTACGGTACTAACACCGAACCCATTAACACATCAGTGGCATCTACATCCAAAACAACCAATGCACCTCTTCAGCTACCCACTTTCCTTTTGCACCCCCTCATACGATGGATTTCCAACAACGTCACGGCTAGAGCTGTTGTAAGCTATAGCATCGTGGATGATCTGGCCCAAAAACCTATGGCCATGTCCGCTCTTGAGGTACTCAAAAATTTCCCAACACATTGGAAAGCCTTACTAGCCACCCTTGGTTCTGTAGACCCCTCTGACTCCAAGTTGATCACATTTGACACAGAGAACGGAGAACCGCAGATGCCATCAACCATTTCCTTCCAAATCCTGGTATCCATTTGAAATATTGTTGTGCACCAATGCAAAGTGGACGAGGGGGAATCCATGTGCATTATGTCTACCTTAGTCTTGCAAAAGCTTGGATCCCCAATTCTGCAACCATCCTCTACTAATCTACAAGCTTATGATGGCCACCCCACTAAAGCCCAAGGAATCCTCCCTCATGTCCCCATCACATTCGCCAGGAAAATAGTACTGATTGACATAGAGGTTTTCAATGCTCAGTTGGACTATAACCTTCTCCTCGAAAGAAGTTATATGTACGCCATGACATCCATAGCATCAACTCTTTTTCGTCTCATGATGTTCCCTCATGAAGGGAAAATCGTGACGATTGACCAACTAACTTATCATGATCCACAAGGGCTAACGGCACCCACCAACGTTATCCCTACGATCAACACCATTGATCCGCAAGGGCTAACCACACCTGTCAATGTTATCCCTGTGGTAAAAACCATGGTTGACAACATCCTCCCCATTGTTGAATGTGGGCACTGGGTTTTTTTTCGATACCACCATGATGAATTCTTTCCCCTTAGTGTTACCACCGCCGACACCAAATGAGGCCGTGGATTTGTGCATGCTCTCATCTAACACTGCTGCACCCAAAAATCAACCACAACCGCAACCACAACACCATCAACAACCACATCATCATCAACAACCACAGCATCATCAGCAGTCGCAGCATCATCAGCAGCCGTAGCATTATGCACAACTGCCACCACAACCTCATCCTCACATGCAACCATCAGGGAGTTATCTAGGATCCTCCCTAGTCCACACAATTCCCTTCCTCTTTCCCCTTCCTGGTGTCATGAGTAAGATAGTAATGGATACCTTAAACTTACCCAATTTCACATTGGGGATTCTCATGTGGTACCTAGATCCACCCGCCCAACCACCATTTCCCCAAGTAGTCTTAACTCCTGTGCAACCCATTGCAATCGAATCTCATCCTCCACCCGGCCCGTAAAAACCAACCACCGCACCCGCACCTGCACCACCCCACCCAAAAAGGGCCAGGGACAAAAACGCAAAAGCTACTGCTGAACCTCGATAGATCTCGCCTTGTGCCATCTGCGAAGAAGAGGGCCATCCAACTCAAAACTTCCCTGAGATTCCCATAATCCACGTGCATTTGGATGCCATGGATATAATGGAAAACCTCCCCATGGTTGAACTCCCAAGTGGGCCAATAGTGAGAAACAAGTCATTGAGAACAAACCATGCTTGCATCCTCTGCAGATTGTATGGACACTATTCTCACCACTGCCAAGACTTGTCCAAGTTATGAATGGCTCTAGCCAACCTTCGACAATATTCCCTTGAATTTGAGATCACTCTGATCGAAGAAGTTCACCCCCCACCTCCTTCTTCAAACACCATGTCCATTTACATGATGTCTAGTTCTATAGACCCTCTTGTCTCCACCATCACTGACAGTCCATCAGACCTGTCTCTTCGTTGCTTTCACAATGATGAGGAGATACTTGAAGCCTTAACTGCCCCAGAATACCCATGGGACGACATGCACCATCGTTCGTTCTTCCTCCCTGAAGAGCTTGTGTCGCAGTCTGACCAGTTTTCCATGGAAACGAAAGATTTCATTCATGGGAAAGTCAACTGGTTCAAAAATCCCATTCTAACACCAAACACCTTCGAAGAAGGGAACATGCAAGCCAACATCTCACCAACCATCAAAATCAACATCTCAACCAATCCTAAGGTTGTTGAAGAAATCATGCTGGGGGAATCCTGCTCCCTGGAAGAGGTTGTTTCCTACAAAGCCCTCTTCCAAGAATTCTGTGACATCCTTTCCTGTTCCTTCACTGAAAATCCCAGGTTGGATCCATCCATTGTGGAACACCACATCGACAGATGGCCCGATGTGGCCCCCGTGCGCCTAAAACAATGGCCCATCCATCCCTCCAAAGCTGTCGTGGTCAAAGCTGAAATTGAGAAGTTGCACACAGCCAACTTCATTTACCCCATTGCATACACCACTTGGGTTTCTAATCCTATTCCCGTGAATAAAAAATAGGGTACCATCCGCGTTTTCACAGACTTCCACGATCTAAATGGGGTGTGTCCCAAAGACAACTTTACAACACCCTTTATCGAACAGATTATCTATGCATGCACCGGACATGAGGTCTTTTCCTTCATGGATAGATTTTCTAGATATAACCAAATCCAGATTTGGAAAGAAGATCGTTGCAAGACTGTATTCACAACCCCATGGGGCACATTCACCTATCGAGTAATTCCCTTTGGTCTAAAGAACAATGGGGTCACCTTCCAGTGTGCCATGACATATTGTTTCCATGATTTAATCCCTATCATATTGGTCTACCTGGATGATCTTACAGCTCGATCACCAAAACGAGCACAACATATAGATGACTTGAGAAAAGTCTTTTTACGATGCTGCAAGTACAAAATTGGCCTGAATTCCCTAAAGTGTGTTTTTTGTGTCCCAGCAGGCTGTCTACTCAGGTTCATCATATCTCACAAAGGGATAACAGTAGACCCCCTCAAAGTTCAGGCTATCCTTGATATCCCTTCAACAAAAACTCGGCACCAACTACAGAGCCTCAAAGGAAAGGCCAACTTCCTTCGCCGCTTTGTACCAGAGTATGCAACAAAATCCCACGGATTCATTCACCTGCTTCGCACAAAAATCCCCTTTGTCTGGGATCAGCAAGCACATGAATTGTTTAATGCACTCGAGCAAGCCCTGGCTTCTGCACCATTACTCTCAGCACCAGAATTCACCTGAGACTTCATTCTCTATGTGTCAGCCTTGAAAAATGCCATTTTTTGAGTCTTGGTCTAGGAATATGATGCTCGCCATGAGCACATGATTTATTACATCAGTCAGAGGCTGATAGGTACCCCAATGCAATATTCACCCAAGGATAAATCGACCCTTGTCGTCATCTTCTCGACTCAAAATTTGCGCCACTACATCATTGCAAACCATACTCGTGTAGAGGCTGATTCAAAACCAATGTGGTACCTCTTAAGCCATCACCTTCTACAAGGTCATGTGGCTAAGTGGGTAGTCATCCTCCTGTTGAGGCCTGGAAATTCGCAGGCGGCAACAGTAAGGGATTCTCCCCAATCAGTGTTCCCAACTAGCTGACTGACTGTTTGGTATAGGGAATTTGTCCTGTTTACGGTCCGGCTACCGTAGGTCAAAGTAACAAAAAGGTTTTACTGGTTGCGGCCCGGTCCACCGAAATTTGTATTTTGACTTAAAATATGCAATGCAAATGCCTATCTTAACCATGCAGGGCAATAAAGATGACGGGAACTACACAATGTGCTGCGCAGGTTCTTACCTCTCGTCTTATGTTCACAACATCTAAATCACATATGCAACCACGCAGTAAGACAACTAATCATCTAAACACCTAACTACCTATCCCCGGGGAGCCAGAAAATGATTATTAGTGAGTAATGCATTATCTCCATGTATGATAAACAAAATTACAAGTAGCTGATATTTATGTTTACAACACATGAACAAGAAAATATTCTAACAATCAGATAGCTAACTGTTATATGAAACACCAGCATTACTCTAAGTGAATTTTCCACAAAATAAACCAGAAATCATTCAACAAGACATAGGTCATAGAGTTAGAACGATCTCACGATTCATGGACACAAGCTGAAAAATAAAGTAGTTCATCTTTTTGCCATCCATCGCATAACATTTGGAAAACTTCACCGCTCTTTCTCCAACAGGCAAACTAAAATCTTTATTGCAAAAGGAAATAGTTCTTCTTACAATATGTCCTCCAGAATAACTGGGAAAAAGCCCTTCTTTTGTCTATCTTTCCTAGTTTTATACAAAAAGCAAAAATGGTTGGGCTACCCAAAGTGACCTTTGGGCATCCCAACGCTTCATTTTCCTACAACCCCTTTACAAATTATTTAATTATACAAAAGTTGACCGGTCCTTCTCATGAAGAGGGTCCCGCTTGGTTCTCCAAAAACTTTCTCCACGCTGCTGCTTCAGCAGCGAGTCCTTCAAATGAGTGGGGCTCTAAGAACTGTATATTCAGTTCGAACTTTTCAGCTTGGTTCCGAATGGCCTCCACCCTGGCCGTGTTCAAACGTACCTGTTCCTCCAAGAGTTGTACACTAATGGCTGCGTGGCCTATTTCCTCTCTGAGGATTTGTTCATCAATAGCTCTGATGCATTGCACTTTAGCTTCTTCATCTTGTTGCCTTTTCTGCAACATCTCTGTAAATGCATCATGATCTGGGAACTCGTATAATCTCTGCTCAGCTTCTGCCTGACAATGGTTGTATGTGACCAGGGCTCTCCTGAAGAACTCTGTGCATGCTCCCTTTGTTTTCTTGACAGTCTTCTGGAAGTCTTCTGCAGTGTTGACGGCGAATTCTATCAGGTCATGGTCCCGTTTCAAAGCTTGTTTATCCTTGACTAGTAGCTCAGCTGGGACTTCCGTATCATCCTCCACCCTGGTTATCCTTGTGGTCAATACTTCAAGAATGTCTTGTGACCTGTCCACAAAATAAGAAGCGGTGTCTAAGATTTCATCCAGTCTGCCATCAATCTGGAGGACCTGACATCTTTCCTCCTCTAGAGTAGTTTGCAGGTGCAACACCTTAGCTTTCTGAGCCATGATGTGTTCTTTAACTGGCTGCAGATCAACCTGCTGTGCTTTTGTTGCTTCCAGCTGCTTTTCCAGTTCCTTAACACATGAGGCATTGGATTCATATATGAAATTTTGCTGCTCTATCAGGTCTTCTATCTTTACCCTCAGCTGCTCCTTTTCATCCTTTAAATCTTGAATCTCCTGCTGTGCTTTTCTCAGGGCTTCTTGTGTTGTTTCTTTCGCTTGTGCTTCTTGTTGGATGGTGTGGATTTCGTTCTTTGTGGCCTCCATTTCTTTAAGCACATGCTCATATTTTCTTTTAAATCTATTTCCGTCCTCTCTTTCCCTTCTCAGGGTGTCCTTGAGCTGAGCAGAGGTCTTCTTGGATGATTCTATCTCGATCATCATTCGGTCTATGTTATCCTCCGTAGCATGTATTGCTGCCTTCCCAGCCCTTATGACAAACTTTGGATATTTATCTATCCCGACCATCACGGCTTTATCTGTTATCATTGTACTAGTCATTCCTTCCGCCTCTACCTTTCTCTCAGTTCTCCTCATAATCCTTTTGGTAGCCCTGTCATAGTATACTGTGCTGAAATCAGGGACTTCTTCCCCTTTTTTCTGTGCAAAGGGTACTAACTGCAGCGTGGGGTTTGTAGGAGTGATGGTAGTGGGCATTTGAAGGGTTTGAACCTCAGGGATTTCCTCACCCTGGCTCTGCTCTGTTTGTGATCCAGGAGGCTGCTGTTGTGTCAACTCTGCCTTCTTAGCTTCCTGTTTTTGAAGCTCTTCGTCCAGTTTTCTCTGAACTTCTTCAGCTGCTTGCTTAGCAGCTTCCTCTGTTTCTCTGGCGGTTTCCTTTGCTCGTTCAGCTGCGTCCTGGGAATCTTTCTTCTTTTCCTCTTCTCCTTTCTGGAACCACTCTGCAGCCTCTTCTTCTAGCCTTTAGGCCTCTTCTCTTATCCTTTTGGCTGCTTCTTCAGCCTTAGCCTGCTCAGCCTTTTCTTGTTCAGATCCTTTTCCACCTTTCGGTTTGAATCTCTCACTGAGCGCTGTCATGTTCGGGGCCCTCCTGAAAATGGATTCATCACTGTCAAAATGATGGGTGTACTCATAAAACACCTTGTGCTTCCTGCAATGCTCATCCATTCTTTCATGAGTGTCATTTCATCTGAAAGTCATCTCCCCAAAATGGAACTTCCCTAGTTCCTCTATAAATTCTGGAGCTTGTTTCACATTGGCGAAACTGCAGCTGCCTAACTTAAATGGTAAGGGTGGATAGACAGCCTTCTTCTTTTGGAATAAGAAATGACCAACTACGTCAATAAACACCTATCTGACAGCCTCCTTATGGATTATATAATCTGTTGCATACTTGGGCAGCAGATAAGGTGTCTTTGACCCACCAAACATTCTAAGATACATCTCGTTCTCTGTCAAGAAATAATCACCATACTCCTCTACTACCTGCATAGCTTCTTTAGACATGCAGTCACATTCCTTTTGGAAGATAAGAGTGTGCAGAGGCATGATAAAATTCT
>LPNX010566110.1:100835-116789 GCA_001517045.1 Pseudotsuga menziesii | reverse complement strand
CATTGGACAAGAAAACTTGAGGCTCAGGCAGGTGGTAAGCTAAGGCCACATATCCAGGGCTAAAGGCAGCATAGCCCTGACCCTCAACATTACAGATAAGCATTGAGCCATGGTTTGTGTTCGGAAGGACCCATCTCATCACTTCCGGGCATGGAAACAGCTCGAGCCTGGTGGCAATCTTCATAATGGCTGATTTTTCTATATTTGCGTAAATTGGTTCTTCCTCTAGGCCCATATCTGGGACTTCCCTACGAGAGATCATCTTGTATATGTCCCCCCATTTGTATTCGGGTTCAACCCTCGAGACACATTGGGTGTCTTCATAGATGTACTCAGTTCTTGCTTCTGTGTCTGGTGCTGGTACTTCCTCCACCGCTGGGGCTTTCTTCTTCTGTCTCTTGGACATTGTAGACTCTTCCTGCGATGTGAAACATTATGATATTAAGCATTTTCAGGCTTGTGAACATTTTGCATCAGTTTTATCTTTTCTCAAGTACATCAGAGCTATAACGGGATTTAGACTTAGGCCCTTCAGGCTAAAAGATTTGAAATGGTTGAGTAATCTTTTGAGCTGTGCTATTAGCTTATATTAATGTGTAAGTAAGAAAGCAACCCTCACATGTAAGCACAACCAACCTATATCTTGACTATCTGAAACTATTAGCACAAAAACTCAGACTATTTCTGCAATATAATGAGCCTTAAACACTAAAAGATTTACTTCATCCAACGGTCTGTCATCAAGACTACATAATTCCCCAACATGCCATTTTCTTCCAATGCAACGATATGCAGTGCAAATGCAAAACGTAGGGCGAGACTATCTTTCAAACCTATACACAGTTTTAGCAAGGATAAAAATGGCAAAGCTTATGTCGTTCGCGGACACGATAATCACATTTATGCGGCCATAAACCACGGGCACCCACGATAACATTTCGCATAGGGTGCTCCCACCAGTACTACCATTCATTCTACCCCCAAATCGTCACAAACCAACAACGGCACAGCCCTAGGGTTTCGCGTGGTGGAATAACAACGCACAGTGTAGTGCAAGCACAGGTTATGGCTCGAGAAAAGGGAAAACGCATAGGGGAAATGACCAGCCAAGTATCTACCATGAAAATTTCATTGAAAACCTCATCAAAGTATTTACGAACCCCATTATTACAGGTACCAAACCAGGTGCAGGTGGCATAACGGCCGTCTGCACCTGTGTATTCTTCCATTTTCTCTAGGCTAAACCAAAACGGCCGAGGGAAATAAAGACACGGGCTTTTAAAAGGAAGGGAAAAGACTCCCTCCCCTCTAGACACAACAGCGGTCGAAACGGATAGGTTAAACACGGGCACAGACCACCGGGGAAACGGTTACGGCAAATCTAGCTACGGGTATAAAAACTCCGTCCGTGGGCGAAACGGAATTACGGGGACCCAAACCTAGTAACCCCCTACCAAAGCCAACATTATCCAACCAAAACTTTGAAAAGCACTAGGAAAGGCAGTACGATCCTACCTAGCAGGGATGCGCAGCTACTGTGGCGACAACGAAGAAGCTTTCAATCGACAGCTGGACAAGGTATGAGCACTATGCTTCCACAGGACTCGTGAGGTCGACAGCGCGGGGCGAAAAATAACAATAAAAAACCAAAACATGCCCACCGTATATATAAGACTCCACACGTGTGACGGGTCAACTCAATCGGAGCGATCAAGCAAGTTATGTCGGGCGGCTAAAGCTCAACCCTCTCCGCAACGGAGGACCATCCTCCATACTTCATCACCCGCAACGCCAAACATAGGTCATGTGATCGAGAAACGCAGTCGGGCGGCGGCGGATACATTGGTCGGCTGACCGAGAGTCCGACCCCCCCCACAACGGTGGATCATCCTCCATAATTCATTGTCCGCACGAGGAAAGACACTCTACATAGCACGGGTCGGCGGTATAACGAAAACATGGAAATCTCAATGATCCGCAACGGCGGAAGTGGGAGTATTCATCCGCCTCCGTCGTAACGAAAATAAAATAACCATCTCCGCAACAATTGGTGCAAAACAAACAAACGAGATCCGGACATCATCCGCATTGGCGGGGCGGAAAAGAAACGATCGAGTTTTGGGCAACACCCGCAATGGCGGGACAGAAAAGAAACTCAGGATATGAGGATCACCCGCAACGGCGGCGCAAAAACGCAAATTAAGAGCTGGAAAACACCCGCAATGGTGGGACAGTCAAATAAAATACCTCCCGATACAAGAAAACTCTTGAAGGATTTTTTCAAACCGAGAAAAAGGAGCTCAATTTAAGATGGAAATCCTTAAGCATTTAAATGATGAGAAACCATTCAATTGATAGCACTCAAATTTTGAAAAGGCACTTCAAAATCCATATGCTAAAATAAAAAAAATGAAACCAAGAGAAGAACTAACTAATTCAAAGAAAAAAGGGGGGTCCCAAATTTTTTTAGAATTTTGGGAAATTGTTGCAGGTGCAACACCTCCAAGAATTTGACTTAGAATTTGTTTCCCCAAAAAGCACAAAGGCACTCACACTAGCCGTGCTCATGACCGATCTTCCCCCATTAGCTACGTCATCACCACCCAAGGATGACCTCCTTGATGATTTCCTATTCGTCATATCCACGGAGGACCCATGGTATGGGGACATCCTTCTATATTTACAAACACAGAAATTCACAGCACACTTAAACCGTGAGGACAGGCGACACATCCGACATCAAGCCATTCACCACCTGTTGATTGAGATGTTTTGTATCGTCAAGGCATTGATACCATCCTACGTCGTTGCCTCACCCGTGACGAGGCCAAGACCATCCTCAACGACTATTATAGTGGAGCCTGTGGTGGCCACCTTTCAGGTCTGGCAACTGCCCAGAAGATTCTACATGCCAGCTACTTCTGGCCTTAAATATTTGCTGATTGCATAGAGGTAGTCAAGCATTGTTGTAGATGTCAGATCTTTTCCCTAAAGGAAAGAACCCCCCCTGCACCGTTACACCCCGTATTCACAGTCGGTCTCTTCTGCAAATGGGAAATTGACTTCATGACAATCAACCCTTCCTCGACCAACGGTCATAAATAATTCATTATGGCAGTTGATTACTTCACTAAGTGGGGTGAGGCCATGCCCACGTTTGATTGCAAAAGTGAAACGGAGGCCCAATTCTTATTTAACCATGTTATTTCACGATTTGGTGTTCCTAAATAGTTGGTCTCAGACCATGGTAAACACTTTAAAGAAGCTATTTGGACTGAGCTTTCAACCATGTTGAAATTTGAACACCAGTACTCATCTTCCTACTACCCCTAGGGCAACAACCAAGTTGAAGCAGTTAAAAAAATCATCAAAGCAATGCTCCAAAGGATGGTAGGAAACCATAAAACCAACTGGCATCACATGTTGTTCTCCACCCTATGAGCTTATCCCACGTCCACAAAAACCACAACCGGTTTCACCTCTTTCCGCCTAGTACATGGTGTTGAATCAATACTCCCTATAGAGTGCCAGATCCCATCCCACCGCCTTGCAGTAGAACTCCTCCCTGATACTTCGCCTTTGGAAGAACGAATCCTCCAACTTGAGCAGACCATAGAAGACCACCGAGGTGCCGGGCCAAGCCATCAAAGCAGCGAAAACATGGTCAAAGGCCCACTATGACCCCCATGTCCACCCTCGTACCTTCAGTGAAGGAAATATGGTTCTAGTCTATGACCAACCCAATGAAAAGTTGGGAAAAGGAAAGTTTGAGTCAATGTGGTATAGCCCATACGTCTTCCACCATTGCCTCGAAAAAGAGGCATACACCCTTATTGAATCTGGTGGTCAACTCTTGGAGAATCCACACAATGGGCTCTACCTCAAGAGATTTTATGCTTAACATCACCAACGAGTCGCTTGATTTTCTTTTTCTTTTTTTCAACGTTTTTTACCACAAGTCAGGGGTAGCACCATTAGCTGCTAATCCAAAGTCACCTGAAACCTGTTCGAGGCACCTCTCACACCTCTGGGCTCAAATTTCATCCTCTATCTTCTAATGAGACCATCATCTCATGTTTAATAAGTAATTTTCAGGACCACTTCTTGGAAGTTACCTTAGTTTACGAGCCACATCATGGTGATGAAAGTGTCTTTGGACCTATACTTGCATCACACTTTCCTACCGCCACTCATGCGGGTTCCCAAGCCACCGCCCGGAAGGCACGTCATTTTATTTCAACATATAGCTGTCTAATCTGCCCACCGCACCTTACGTGGGTTTCGGACCATCGTCCGGAGGACAGATCATTTCCTTTGCATGCATTCGGCACATAACTACCCCCGAACTTGCACTCATATCACATGTAGTCAAGTCCATCCACCACAACTCACACATGACTCTCTTGACTTCTATCAGAGAGCCACCTCGGTTTGCGTGCTTCTGTTGTACTGACTTGCATGCCTCTGCCGCGATCTATCCTGTGCATGCGTTGGTATGTTTAAGAGCCACTTGCTCCATCCATACTACACAGATGACTGTTGGACCACTATCCACTATCCCAACATGGGGGCACCACCAATGCCTCCTCGATCGGTTGACCATATTAGAGTTTCTTTTAAGCTCTTTTCTGACTCCTAAAAGAATGAAAAGATTATCGAGTGCAACTGCTTCCTTTCCCGCTCGTTAAAGCATAGAAAAGGGCATCTACATCGTCTCATTTATCTCATTTTGCAGACCATGTAGACCATCAAATGAAAAGGACCACCTTGGCACATTCAAGCCAAGACCATTCCCCTCTGCATCCTTTTATGCTTTCTTGGGCAGAGGGACCGAACTTTACAAAAAAGGTCACTATGGGTTGTCGTTAAGCTCTTTTCGAGCCTTCTCATCAAGAAAATATTTTCGAACAAACCTTGTTTCGTTCATGCTCGTAAAAGTATCTAAATGACCGTCTAGTCAGTATAGGTTTAACCTTTTCTAGCCTAGCTGGACTACCAACGGTAAAGAAGTCTCCCATCCCCTAAAAGATGGGTGAGCTCTCTTGTGTATACTTTTATCCTTTTTCGGGAACATGAGACTACCAATGAAAAATATCCCCCACTAGAGTCTTCTTCATGCTTTAAGACTCTCTAAAATTTAAAGCACCATCAAGGAGTTACTTTCTCGGGCTCGCCAAAAAATCCACGAGATCGTACCACAACAGTGTCTTCAAACACCAACCCATAGATAACAGTTTGGCAGCATTCCCACTTTGGGTCACCTTTGTTCAAGGTACTCTGCAATGTGTCTTCCATGGATCCCATCAATATCAAAAGTGTCTACCTCCCCCAAGTATTTCCCATTTGCAGTTACATTCCCTGTATGACAGCTATGATCCCTTTCCCATGAGTCAGTTTCATTTGCTTCTTGGTCCGCCCTGCCATTATACTCTGAACAAAGGAATTTTGAGTCAACTACACTCCGTCTGCCCCTATTCAACTTCTTCCCTTCCCACCCCATTCAGTGGGCCAGTCCTCAGATTGTCTCACATCTTTTGGTTATCTTCCTCGCACTTCTGGTCATGGAAACACCATTTCCTTGACTAGTTGTAGGTCTCCCTCTATCGATGACAACACATGAATTCAAAAGAATAGACCCAGAGGTCCCTATATCCTGGTTTCATTAACATCATTGATGAGTTCCTTGGACCACTTGAGAGGAGTTCTTATTTCCTCTTGGGGTGGTTCTTTCTCATGTGCTTGACTCCAGCTACAACATTGCACCGTTGAGATTCGTACAAGGTATTGGTCTGTGCAGTATTTGGTCGAAGACCCCGGGATGTCACCTCACTCTAGCACATTGATGAGTCTATTTGCGGGACCCCAACAGGTTCATGTCCCTTGTGATTTCTAGGTTGTGTTGGAGACAGTGTGCAGAAGCCCTAGCAGTGCTTCTATATATATTCATGATTCTGTTTAGATTCATGGTTCTGTTTAGACTTGATATTATATAATGATTTATTTATTAGGTTCTGTTTACTATACTTTAGTTAACTATGTTTTATATTTATGTTTGTTTATAGCTGAACCTGAATTAGACTTTTATCCCTAATTCTAGTTTTTAGGAAAGCAAAGTTTAAGCTATAACTAAATGCGAAACTAAGTATAGCAGAAATAAACCCTAAATATTTCTTAAACAGAAATTAATTTACAGACCTAGGGTTTATAAATAAATTGTAAACCCTTAAAGATTTCTGACAGGAAACAATTATAAACATAGGGTTAGAAATATAACATAAATACTTGTATATTCTAACTGTAAATTATACTAGATAATGAAATAGGAAATCTAGAGACTCATACCTGAAAGGTGAAGTTATTCCAATGGCTGAAACCTGCACACTCAATTACCCAGTATTAACAATTCACAGGCAGATCCGACCTCTGTATAGATGGCCGAATCACTTGGGAACTACCACGTTTTAGCCAACCATGACCCAGAACTGTTCCTGGTTTTAATTCGGAACCCCCCGAGCTGGTTCCAACATGCAAGTAGCTTAGAGATCCTAAGGTAAGGCTTCCCTAAAAGGTATATCCGGTCTGGATCATTTCTGCTTTTTCCTCGTAGGAAAATGTTCTCCAAGAACTCTCTTGAGAATAATCAGGAAGAATAATGACTCCACACAGATGGAAGATCTCCCAAGCCTCTCTTTGGATTTGGACTTTATAGATAGACTTTTTAGTCAAAGGGGCAGTTAAATAAAGAATCATTTGATTTATTTATTTAACCCTTTTTATTTAATTTAGGTACTTTTAACTTAGGAAGTTTTAACTAGTTCCTAATTGGACTTTTGTAGGTATTATACTATATAATTTTTCGTTTAGAAATAATAATAATAGATGAAGTTTTTCCTTCTTTCTTGCATTATTAATATTATCACTAGGTTTACTCTTTATACATTCCATGTATAAAATATATAATAATATATTATTTGTTAACATTTGTCTTTGGGTATCATATATTATGATCCCTAAACTTATGACACTTTCTTCATTAAGGTCATCAGATAGGTGGTTAGGTCTACTAGGCTAGGAAACTCTAAACATCCTTGCATGTTGGATTCCCTCGTATAACATGGTAGTTCTTTAGTACTTGATGAGATACATAAATTCTAAATTTCATTTAATCACTTATAAATAATTCAAATGAGATCAATATTTTTCTTGAGTCATTTTCATTCAGAATTATTAATTTCCTTTTAGTAACTCCTAGTGCTTATCCAGAGCCCATACTCAACGCTAAAAATAGGGAGTTACAAACATAGTGCAATTCCATATCTCCTCGCTCAACACTAATGCTAGGATGTACTTGTAGGATACACCTAGGGATACAATGGCCAAGGATCCGATGTTCTAGAGCTTATGCTCAACATCAACATGGAAGGCTCTAGGGATTATTCCCAACACTTCTAATTTATCTTTTCATTTATTCCAGAGCTTCATGCTCAACACAAAACATCAATTTATCCATGTGCTCTAGAGCTCCTCACTCAACACAAAGCATCTCATCAACCATGTGCTTCAGGGTCCACGCCCAACACAAGAAAACATATATATATATATATATTATATGCAATTGGCTTACGCCCAATATATCAAACAAATCATCATGTTCATATGCAGTGGGGTCTTTGACCCAGTATATCAAAATAAAACATCAAGGTAACATCAAATCAATGGGACTCATGCCCATAAGTGTTAGGTCCAAAATTCGGGATATTACAACTCGTTCTCCTACAATAGTAGTACAATCCTCTCCTTCCAAGGGCTGAAATTTGCAGCCCATATAACCTATCCTCTATCCTTGACCCAGTAGCCATCTCACTTAAAATGAAAGTCTAAATATTTTTAGTGAACAAAAGTAGTTCTCCCTCTCAATTATGAAATTTTCAGGCTGTGTATTCTACTCACTTATGTTTAACCTCACTCTAATACCATGTAAAAAAATATTGCATTTTCCCAATCCAATTTCAACCCACACAACTTCATTGTTTAATGCCCAAACCCATTCAACATTAGACTGCTGGAAAATGAATTTTTAATCTCTTAAATAAATATAAGCTTGAGCACTAGACGAAATACGTCCTTCTGAACATAAATAAAATGGAGACACATAGTAAATTTCAGACACAAAAGTTATAGGAAAATTCCCCATAAAACCCCAATGGGGAATACATGTGTGAGAGAGAAGTTTTATTTCTTTCAAGGAATTGTACATCATTACAAAACTCAAGTATTATTTAACTACTTACCTCAACCACATAAGACAACTTTCATCTTCAAAAATAGTTCAAGGGATCCTCCTCGATTTTTTTTGCACTATATGGTTTTTGTTTTTATTCCCAAAACTATAGTAGTAGTATTCTCAAATTTTGTGCTCTTCTTAGCATAGAAATTCATGCCCCACCAACTACAGAATCTCACTGTACATTATGCTAAAATGATGTACTATACAATGCCATTAATTTTTGAGCCTGCTCCTTGATTTTTGTGCCAATGATATGGGAAAGCATGTTGTTCTTCTTCTTATTGAAGTTTGTGCCAGTCACCTAAAAAAATCATTCCTCTATTATGTTGTTCGATTTGTCTTGGGAATTGTACCAATATCCTTCTGTCTCTCTAATGTGTTCTTCTTCTCTTCTCAAGAAATCGACCTCCTCTCCAAATGCTCATGAAGAATGGAATGTGCTTCTTTCTTTCCCTCTATTTTTTTTATTAATTAATGAGGGTAGGTGAGCCATCTCAAGATCCAAGGGCCCAAAATGAATTTTGAGATGTCAAATCAAGGGTTGAGTAAATTAAATCACTTTTTCCAACATAAAAAATAATTTCTCTCACTTCCTCATTAAATAATTAAAAAATAACTTTATTAATCTCATAAAGTGAACTTAATTTCACATCACATGAAATTAATGCAAGGGTCATGCCACTTTTTCCCATTTAATTACTTAGACAGGAAATCATTAAGGGAAGACCTCGAAGGTACAAAAATAAACATCACCAAATTCATGCACTCACCCTCTTTCCATTACTTAAAATTAAATATTTATATTTTGAAACCAACCATGAAAGGCACCAAGGTTCCCCTAAGCATTATTATCTTATCATCAAAACAATGTTCATCATCCCTTAGGATAAATAATTCATAAATATGCAACCATCAAATAGATGTAGATAAATCACCATAGAATGTTATATGGCTATCACTCTCAAAGGGAGGATATACTTAATCCTATTCAGAAAATATGACAATAAGGAAGAACCTATTGTCTCTTATAAGATTACTTAGAGACTCTAGTGGAAGCTTCATGATTGTATTCCGTTTAGATATTATGAAGATGTAAATATTGGAATCTACATTTCATTTATGGAATCCATAATGTCCTATGATTCTTTCGTACCTTGGATTTATCTTTCAATATTCAATCACTAGTGTGGATTCCCCATAAAATTTTGTCTCCCTTATCCCTTATTCCAAGGAAATGGCCATCAAAATGCTCAACCCAAAGCTACACTCAAATGAAAGAATGTGATGTCATGATATATGTAGAATGTTGTTTGCAAGGCTCTCCCTTGGGATTTGATTGGTTGCTCCATCAAATAATCCATAAGAACGTATATGTTTCTCTCAATAATTCTTGCTACCCTATGCTTTTTGCTTTTGAATTTTCTCATAACCTTTGTATACTCCATTCAATTTTTAGAAATTCGTGGTTAATTAGATAGGATTATATTTAAAGAGGATAACATTCTTCATAAGTTATTTATCCCATTGATACAAAAATGAGGGATGTTTTATCCTAACCTTAATATACTCCATCCATGATTCCTAGGAATTCTGAATAGAGTTTCCTTCCCATTTTCTATTTCCTCCAATTAAACCTCGATAGATGTCCAAACCTGATAAAAGTGAGGGGATAAGAAAAAATGATGGATGTTGTCATAGTTTTATCTACATAGCATTTAGTACCCTAGGCCTTGCCATGATTTCTTTTGAATATTATTCCAAGAAAAAATTTGTTGTGTAAGATGACCTGAAGTGAGATTCCTGTTCTTTTGAGAATATAATCTTTATAGATAATATGCTATTTGTAGTTTTTTCCTCCATTCCTTCACTTGTGATTGGAACATCGCACCCCTTGTATATTTTATATGTTTTCTTCCTATACCAAATTGTCGTGTTTGTCTCTTTGTCTTATGAAGGAAATTTGTAGGGAAGCTTTGTAGTGACCCTATTCATTTACCAAATCATTGTGTAGACCTAGATACTTAACATTGTTCCATCCACATGGCCACCAATTGTGATTGTTTGTCATATACATGAACAATGGAGAAAAGCTTTTGGGAATCAAAATGATCAATCAACTCTTAAGACATCCTTTGAATATACAATTTCCCTAACCAAGGATCACAACTTAGTTTAATGTGAAGGTCTTTAGGACCCCAACCTCCATATTGCTTTGATTGTGTAATTTTTGTCACTGGAATAGAGATATGTCTACCTTGTTATTTGTTTATTGCCCAAAGGTATCTATTACAAAGTGTGCTTATCTAATGTTATATTCCTTTTGGAACTACCACTAGGGACATAAGGTTAAATAGTGTAACCTGTATAACACTCCTGATCTAGGTAAATCTATATCCATTGAAATCCACCACCCACACACACACACACATTTCAATGGGAAAACACAAGTGGGTGGTGTTTTTATCTTTATTGAAGAGGTCTAAGGGTTGATCCCTTGGGTTGGATACCTTTGTTGAGTGTTGATTGATGTCGCTGCCAAATCAAGCATCATAATAATTAATATTGATGGGTTTACATTACATACAATTTATAAAATGAAAGGAATTGCCAATGGTTATCCTATGATTTATTCCTTGGAATACATATGTGTATGTTAAGGAGTGTTGCTACAACTATAAAATCTTTTCTCCTCTCTTCAAACTAAAAATAAGAGTCCCTAAAGTTTTCTCTACTCTTAAAATTTTATTCTATATAGTGTTTTGAAAAACCCCAAATCTTTGGGGTGGTAGGAGTTGGTGGGATCTTTGTTGATCCCAAGGAGAACATAAAGGAAAACTTCAGTTTGGGACTGAGAATTTCCTTTAACAATATAGTTGAATCTCTTTCTCTATATCAAGGACTAAAATTCTAGAAAGAGAGAAGGAATTATAGAAGTAATAATATTTGGAGACTTAGTAATTAAGGATCTATGAAAGAACAACTTGCATCTTGAAAACATTGGAACGAGTGAATTTTTTCCACACCTTATAGGAAAAAAAACACAAAGGCTGATAAAATGGCAAATCTGGCCTCATAAATGAATGGAGCGACCCTCCAAACATTCCAAGATGAACCAGTCGATCCTATCCCATAAGGAATGTCTTCAAGGAATTAAGGTAGAAGTTAATCACTTAGGAAGAATTGAGATAGGTGATATCATTTTCACTTTTCTGTTAAAATATCCTTCTGATAATGATGATGATGATGATGATGATTAACTTTGGTCTATCAGACCTTACGAAGGATAATATTTCGTTTACTTTAAAATCTTGTTCATGTGCTAAAAATCTTGCCAAGAAGTTTTCCAAGCTCATTATAGTTTTGGCAAGTTAGGAGGTTATAAAGGTTTGTATTGTAACAAATACTATGAAACTCAAATCTAATGTGGGTGTAAGCAAGACACTTTAAGAGAAAGTGATTTTCATCCTCAAAGCTCATAGACTCACATAGATGGCAAACCCTTTCCATCCTTCGAGTTATAGGAATAGACCAACGCCCTCTTTAACTATGGAGTTCATGAGAGTTCATTCTAAATTTTCCTCACACTAGAATTTCTCCTTAAGCTTAGAAGTAATAATATTTTTGGCATTGTCAATAATCTGCAAAATGTCGTTTTCATTAATGCACCAATGGTTTAACCAAGTCATTCACATTAAATCTCAATTTCAAAATATTTAACTCATCCAAACTATAATTCAATAATACTTCTCTCAAAACTTTTTCCTACAAAAATATAAAATCTTAAAAGAAATTAAATGATTCCTTTCCTCTTAAAAGGTCTAATAAACTAACATTAATCTCATTGGATATTAATAGCTTTCATAATCAGCAATCTTAAAAATAAATATTATTATTATTAAAAATATAAATTGAAAGAAATTAATTTAAATTATTATTATTATTATTATTAAAAATCTAAATTAAAAAAAACAATTTAATTTTCTTATGGTTTATTGTATAGAAATAAGTGATTAGTGGTGAGTGCATACTACTATTGAACTCAGGTGACTTAGCCAACAAAACCTACACCTTACTTGAGAATTTTTTAAAATATTATTATTAATAAAATAATTTTTATTAAATTCAATCATACAACCTTAATTCCGCCTATATCTTTAATTCAAACATTAAACACTCCATTTCCATCACCTATCACTTTCACTTAATGTCAAATCGCTTCACAATTGGAGGTCGAAATTACATCCGTACCTTCAATATAAAATAAAATACTCTGAATGATACTTTCTGTATAGTCTACTCGATGCAAACTTATCAGATCCGTTGACATTGAAAAAGTTTGGAAAACAGCTTTGTGAACGTACAGCGAGTCATGTTTTAGTAAATGTAATTGTGTGCCAAATTCATGATCACCTTCCCAAAAGTTTCAAGTTTCAATGAGTACCTATAATTTCCACTTACGTTTCAACTTCTTATACCTGCCTATACAGGTATATAGTAATTATTTTTACAGTCAACCTATTTTGACTTTTAATTGGTTTTTCAATTATTATTTTCGGAAGATGGTTGTTATATGTTTGGTAATTTTTAATTTTGGTTTAAGTATTTTTAATACACGGGGTTTGACTTTTAATTAATTTAGTTTATTTATTCAAATTTTTTTATATGAAATATGAAAGTTTTTAAAAATATATATATGTTAAAATAAAAAATTTGAAAATAAAAATTAATTTTTAAAATATTAAAAATATAATTTTTTTATTTTTAATTTGTATGATTACATTTTTTTTATCTTGTCTGTAAGGTAAATGGTTTTATAAAAAATAAAAAATTATAAAAAAACAACACATTTATATGTGAGAAAGTAATATTGTAATAGCTGCGTGGAATAATAAATCTGAAGTGCTTAACTCCGACGAGGACCTATAAAGTTGGGTTATTGGTTTTATAGTCTCGAGGTAGAAAAAATTGGATTGCAGCTCACGCTAAAAGGTGTTTTTTAAGGACAACATAGGGTTTTTATTGTGTTATTGTAATACCCCGTGAATTAATAATTGTTTAATTGTTATTTTATTATTTTTGAGAGGAAGTCGAGAATAAAACATTTTGTAATAAAAAAATATATTTAATAAAATATGCCGAGGAGGACAAAAGTGGAGATAGTTGTTGAAGAGTGTTTGCTGACCCACAAGAGGAAAAAGATAAGTGGAAGAAACCACTGAGTGAGAATTCAAGATGCAGGAGGCATCATCTCAAAAAATGCAGGTCAGTACTCCTAGTTGAGTGCTAAAGAGAAGGAGGCTCATAAATGACTAAGTCCTAGCAAAAATACTATATATTAGTATGTCCATGAGCAACAGGAGGCTAGCATTGGACAGTGATTAACATCTGTGAAATGAAAGAGATGGCGCATTGAAATATTTTTCTCTTATGGTTCATCGAATAGGCTTGAGGGTTCTGGAGCAAGTAGCTCGGCTGCTCTGGGAGTTGGTTGGGAGGAACAAATTCTCCACTTTTGTTTTCCCAGTGTTGGTGCCAGGTTCTTATTCTATGCTTATGATTGATTTTAGTTAGAGTAGAATGTGTATTTTAATGATGAATCACATCTATACGTTTAGGCGAAATGTTTATGCATCCATATTTTCTGTAATATATCAAATCTGTATAATGTTAGATTATTGCTTAACACATATAGGATCTAGCATCCATACCCACATCAAGGATTGCTGGCAATGTTATTACTGTAGTAATCCGTAATTCGTTTTGAGCATAATTATTTAGATCTAGTTGTTGTTGACTTGTTGTGGTTTTGAATTCAATAAACGTTCTTCAAAATTATTTACATGTCTGTAAATTATTCCTATTAAATTAATCTCATAATGTATTATGGAATAGATCTAGTTAATTTGTGCAATCGAGACTATTTCAGATCGTGATATTGGGGAATCAATTTAAACAATTATAACTTATCTATCTAACCAATTACAGATCTACAATTTTCCTATCAATCATTACCTTATCATTTAAATAGCTCACCATCCGCATTGCGGAAGGTTAATTGTAGAGGGATTATTTATAAAAGTTTAAAGTACAACCCGCAATCCGCAATCTGCATCGTGGAAGGTGAATTGCGAAATTTTAATCCCTAAAAATGTTAAAAAGGAAACCCACATTCCGCAATACGCATTGTAGAGGGTTGATTGCGGAGGAATAATTTATAAAGAGTTAAAATAGGTTCCACAATCTGCAATCTGCATTGCGGAAGGTCAATTGCGGAGGAATAATTTATAAAGAGTTAAAATAGGTTCCACAATCTGCAATCTGCATTGCGGAAGGTAAATTGCGGAGGAATAATTTATAAAGAGTTAAAATAGGTTCCGTAATCCGCAATCCACATTGCGGAAGGTCAACTGCAAAGGAATAATTTATAAAGAGTTAAAATACGTTCCGCAATCCGTAATCCTCATTGCTGAAGGTAAAATGCGGAAGGATAAATTATAACAATTTAAAATGCATTCCGCAATCCACAATCTACATTGCAAACAACTAATTGCAGAATCTTAAATTGTAAAGAGATAAAATGTGTTCCACAATCTGCAATCCGCATTGCAAAAAAGCTAATTGTGTAGGGTTAATTTATAAAGTGTTTAAGCGGGTTCTGCAATTCGCAATCCACAATTGCGGAAGGAATATTGCGGAATACTAATTGTAGAAAGGTTATTGTGGAAAGGCGATTGCAGAAGGAAATAATCTTGTAGAAAGGTTCTTGCGGAAAGGCAATTGCAGAAGGAAAGAATCTTGTGGAGAGGTTCTTGCGGAAAGGCCATTGCCGAAAGGAAATTGTGGAAAGAACAATAACTTATAAAATTAGGTTTAAATAGTTAAATCGAAGCCTAATTTATAGAAATGGGTTCTAAGATTGGGAAAGGTTGAATGAGCAAGTAAATGCCAAGAATATGCAATAAGCTCTCAATGTTCAATAATCCATGTTACAAATAAAGACTTAAATAATATGTCTTTATATATATATATATATGTTATATAAGGATTTTTTTATATTATGGATTTTTTAGGCATGTTACATAATGGTATCAGAGCATGGTTACAACACTAGGGCCTGAATCGACTCAACACTAGAACTGTTACAGAAAACAGAAAACTAGCTTCTATTTTATTTTGGTTAAATTATCTTACAAACAACAAAGAGAAGAATAACTATATTTTGCAGGAAACATGGCAGATGTTGAGATGTGTGCAGAAAAATAACATCACCCAAAAAATATTTTAACTCATGAAGAGGAAATACGTCCTTGAATTCTACAAGAACAGGAAATTCCTCTATGTGTTGTTTTCTTTCATCCTCTAGGTCTCAAATATTTACTGCAAACAACTTGGATCCTTTCCTAATGTACTTCTTTGTTTGTAAAGAAGATATCTTCCTTACATAAACTTTCTTTGGTACACCCTGAATCTTCACTTGATTCCCTTGGCTATCTGTACACAAGATTGACTTGTGTAAGAAATTGAGCATGGCATGGTGTTGTTCTAACTAGTTCATGCTGATAAATATATCCTATGATCCTAAAGGTAGGATTTTCAAGTTTACTTTCGTAGGAAAACCATTTAGGTTTACCTCACAATATTTAACTATTTCTGAAACCTTCTGTTTT
>LPNX010566110.1:82175-100034 GCA_001517045.1 Pseudotsuga menziesii | reverse complement strand
CACCACCAGTTCTACTTCCTGGGTGGGGGTATTCAACTTCCCTTGCCAACTGTTATCTTCTTCACTATTCATGATCTGAACTGTTGTTTTAAAATTTCCTGAAATTGCAAATTTTTAATAACAGGAAAAATTTCTGTTAGTTAACAAAATTTAAAAGATACTTTATTTTCCTTGAAACGAATATCTAGTATGCCCATTTGGTCTCTTAGTGTTGAAATTTGACTCTATACCACTTGTAATGTCCCTAAAAATTGAAAAAAAAAAAAAAAAAATTATTAGGCTAGTCAAAACTACCTATGCTGGACATTATTTGAACTTGGGAAATGTGTCGTACTTGGTTTATTGTACCATAATGTCGTACGTTGTTCTTACGTTCTACTCTCATATTTCTTGATGCAGTTATTTAATGTATTAATTACATTGTTGTGATGTTGATTACTTATGTTGTTCTATGGTTATACATTTATATGTATGTTAGGGATTTGATTACGTACTCATTGGTTATAAGTTGATTTATGTCGCATAAACAAATATGACTTAACTTTGTTATTTGGAAAAAAGGGGCAGAGTGGTGGGACTAGTTTCCCTTGTAACCACCTAAGAGGTACTGTTTTCTACTTGTCCCATCAGGATTACTTAGTTCTTACGAACTAATGCATTTCCATGGGTTTTGCGTGCAGGTTCACTTGGTGACAGAAACCACATATAAGATCAACCGGTTATGTTGTCTGTTTCATCACTAGCACTTCGTTTTACAAATCCATCCTAGTGACTATATGCTGGTTGTTTAGATGATAATGATACCAGGCTGGGCGGTTTACTAGCCTGGGTTGCACGAGTTGTTATTGTTGTACTTATGGACTCTACGTTAGTGACTTGGTCACTACTGTACTTATTATTCATGTGCCACATAGTATACTTACCATGGTATAAAGACTTATGACTTTGTTCATGCTCCAACATGGTTTTAATATATAGTTTAAATAGTTGGAAAGATTTGTAAAAACTTTGAATTATAGTCCTTGTTAACCCAAAAAATCCTTCAGTAACCTCTACATGACCTACACCACCCAAAGACATCTACGTACGACCCTCATTTGACCCCCACACCCTCAAAAAGGCTTAAAAATATGAAAAAGCACTTAAAAACCCCTAGAAAGAGCCAAAATAGCTCTCATAGGGGCTAAAACCTCCAAAAAGGGGCTAAAACCCCTCAAAGGATCTTAAAACCCCCAAAGGAGCTAATAATTGGGCGAAAGGGGCTAAAATCCCAAAAAAGGGGCTAAAGCCCCAACCAGGGGCTTAAAACCCTAAAAATCCCAAGGAAAAGTATAAATAGAGGGGTGGGGGTCACTCTCAAATCACTCCTCCTCTCCTTATCGTTATGCTGCTCGTGTGAGTGCCTTGAGACCCTTTTCCTCTCAAGTCATTCACCCTCCCTCTCCTCCATTCCTCCACTCAGCCAAAGCTCCCCATCCATTGAGAGGTGCTCCCCCAAGCTAGGACATGGTGTCCCATTTCAACCAAAGAAGGTATATGTCTATTTTTTGTTCTTTCATGTTGTAGTTTCTAACATTTTTGCTTGCAGGTTTGTTGTTTAATATTCTGTTGTAGGTTTCCATGGAATCCTGGTAGCTATTTCTTTGTTTGCTTATAGTTTCATGCAGGGTTTTTACTATTAGGCCCTAACTGTGTTTTCAAGGTTTTATTTTGTTTTCTTTCTATTCATTCCATTCTCACAGGAACCCTACCCTTCCGTCCTATGGATGGAAGGGATTTGTTCCTGCTTGTAGCAAGGGTGAAATCCCTACTACCGATTTGGTGACCATACTAGATCGATCCCATAGGATCCCTGGATTTAATTTTTGTATTTCAGTTTTTATTTTTCCCTAGTTTAGTTTTCTTTCAAATCTACATTAAATTTGTTTTATTTATTTATTTTAATTCATAGCCAAGCCTCCTTAAGGCCAAACAAAGCCTCTAGTACAGGTTATTGTCGGCAGGTCCTGGCTCAGGCTAAATTTTTTTCCATCTTTCAGACTAGGTCACTATTATCAAGCTGAAAGGTGCAACTAGGTTGCTCATTTAGGCCCAAAATGTGCGAATTAATCCCAGAAATCAGATCGCTTCTATCTGCAGTTTCTGAGCGACCCCCTCCCCTGATTTGGGGAAAATTTGGCGACCCCCTTGCCACATTTCCCCCCAAAAGAGAGATCTGTCTCTCAGATTCAGATTTTTAAAGTTATTGGGATTGTCAGTGCAGCTCAGCTGCCTCTGTCCATCAATATGTATTTATTTCATTTCAATCTTTGTTTATTTCATTGTAGCCTGTGTAAATCACTGTTAAATCAAATGATTAATTGGTTAAAAAATTTGATTAAAGCTTGGATAAAATTAGTATAAGTTTCAATTCTTAATATGAAATTAATATATTTCCTAGCCCTTCCTCCTCTACCCAGTCATCACCCTTTGGGGTATTCTGGGATAAGACAAAGGGTGAAGCTCATATAGTAATAGGAACTTCACCTAACATTTTTCAAAACCACTAAAAACAGTTGACTTGGAAGGTAGAGGGGGTGGAGACCGTTGGGGGTTTCATGGAGTTCGCGTCCTCCCTGTTGACCGACCTTGCATCCAGAGAGTGACCTGAGGATCTACAGATGGGCTTAGTCCCATTATGTTGAGAGAACAGCGCTCTTTCCTAGTTGAAGAGAAATACAAGTGTAAGTTAGTCACCTAGTCAGGCTACCACAGTTTAGATTCAGGTATGGCATGTATTCAAGTTTCTATTCACAATTTACTGCTATCATAAACAATTTGTTATAAGTTCTGCAATAGAATCACTGTGGACTATTCATAAACCATACAAGCAGCCACTAAGTGTAATAGAAATATAAAAGACACACACACAAACCATACCACATAAAATAACCAAACTCAGTTCATGACGCTGAGCCAGCCATTAAAACTTATAATTTACACTAATTCAAACACTTGTAGTCTTTGAGGACATAAGTCCCTCACTGCCTTAATCATGGGAAGTACTTGGGATCAGCCCAGTAACTCATTGTGAGGAGTACCATGGGAACCCCAAAGTAGCTGGCCGCTAAGAGGAATTTCCAAGCGAAACGGGAAACGACCCCCACCGATTGACTATCACTCCCGTGAGGAAAAATACAAGCATTGTCTCCTAGCAGTCTTGGTGGCTGAGTGACCACCTAAAAGCCAATAGGAATCCACTAAAACTGGGGTCCAAAATTCATTACCATATTTCACCACTTGACATACCAATCAAACACAATTGATCCCCCACATTCTTCCTCACGCCTAAGAGGAAATCCACCATAGTTTGGGTCCTTGAACCAACACCATTGAGACCATTATCGATGACCCTCTACACCATCAGAAGGCCACACAGCCTCTCATTCAGACTCAGAATCATACCAATATAAGCCAGACCTGCATACTGCACCATTTAGCCCCATGGATGGTGCAAACCTGGATCCATTTTCTAGCTTACTGATTGGTACTGGACCCACGTCCATACCCCACACCACCACCAACGCCCCTGCTGGTGGCCCTAGCATGGTCATGCAAACCATCATAAGCAGCTACCTCCACCCACACTGACCAGTCAAACTGTCCCACCTATCATGCCTGCGGGCAGTGTCCCGTCCACTCACACTGTCCCACTTGGCATGCCTAAGAACAGTGGCCCTTCCACCTACACTGCCCTGTCTGTCATGCATGGGGGAAGTGGCCCTTCCACTCACATAGTTTCATTACCACACTTGGGGGCAGTGGTCACAACTATGCCACAAGTACCCCTAGTTATGCAGGTGCATCATGTCCATGCAAACCCCACCACCATTGCTACCCCATCACACATCAACCTTGGGTCAAACCTTCCTTTCATGGCACACCTCAACCTGCCTAACTTAGCTCGGTTAACAAATGACCCTATCCGCCATCAAACGTTTTGGCCTCCCATGCCAACCAAAATCCCCTCAGACATTCCCAAGTTTGAAGGGAAGGAAAGGGAGTGCCCCCAAAACCATATCATGACGTTTCACCTATGGTGCTCATAAAATGGCATCGTAGATGATTTGATCAAAATTAGATTGTTCCAACGCACCTTCACAGGTGTTGCATCCAAGTGGTGCATTGAGCTACCACAAGCAAAGTACTTGGATTTTAACTCCTTGGCTTTCATGTTCCTGCAGTATTTCTAACTCCCTGTTAGATACGACGAAGGGGTGGAGATCTTTCTATCTTGCCGCCAGAATACTGCTACCCACATAACCGACCACATCCATGAGTGGTGCTGATGTCATAGTTTGTGCAAGATTCAACTTGATGACAGGATCTTCATGTATTGGTTCCTAAAAACTTTGCTACCACCTATAGCAAAGGACGTCACATCCAAACATCCCCAATCCTAAGAGGAGGCCATCTTGAGATCCCAACAGTTTGATCTAATCTATGCACAATTTGGATACTTTTACACTATCATTCCAGATGCTCCCCACATAGTCACCTCCTACCGGGACGCACCAGGGGCATCCCATGCCGCAGATGGCATCATAGGTTCTGTCTCCCACCAACCATAGCACCATCTGACACCACTTGCAATACCACCACAACCAAGCAACACCCCCAGTGTTTCCTACCAAAAGCAAACTCTGAATTATGCAAGAATGATGTCCCAGACCGGAGCCACAACTTCTTATGCACAACCTTTGCCACTGCAGCAGGCCCAAGCATTAGCTTGGATGAAACAACAATATGTGGGACAAATTCCCACATTTATGGCACTTGCACCCACCCAAGTTTACTATGCACCACTAGTGCAAGCCATTCAAGCCCCTGCCCCTACTCCGCCAGCACCTTTAGGACAAGTGTTTGCACAGCAAAACCGTCCTAACCAACAAGGGAAAGCCAGAAGTAACCAAGCCTGGAACCAAGGCAACAATCAACCGCAGGGAGGCGGTCAACAACAAAACCCTCCCAACAATGTCGAGGCAAACCGGCCAGCCCAAAACCGTCAACAACCAAACACACCTATATGCAATGCTCCATTGTGCACAAATCAGCATTGCAAGTTGTGTGAGGTCTACAGGAACTATACACATGAATTCCCATTCATGGGTCGTGCTAAGCAGGCCATTCATAATGAGGTTCAGCATGCTACCAATATGGTAGCCCCAACTCAACCCAACTCGGCACCACCAGGGCCTCCACCCATGGTCCTCTAAAACCCATTGCCAATCCAGGGACTGGTGGCAACTGCACCCTCTCCCCGACCCAATCCCAATGCCTTAGGGGCACCTCCGACAACAGAAATAGGTCTTCAACACCTGCTATCCATGACAACTGAAGAGGTAAATTTACAAACCAGACAAAATTAGTATGGTACTAACACCAAACCCATTAACACATCAGCGACATCTACATCCAAAACAACCAATGCACCTCTTCAGCTACCCACTTTCCCTTTGCACCCCCTCATACGACGGATTTCCAAAAATGTCACGGCTAGAGTTGTTGTAAGCTATAGCATCGTGGATGATCTGGCCCAAAAAACTATGGCCATGTCTGCTCTTGAGGTACTCAAAACTTTCCCAACACAGCGGAAAGCCTTACTAGCCACCCTTGGTTCTGTAGACCCCTTTGACTCCAAGTTGATCACATTTGACACGGAGAACGGAGAACCACGGATGCCATCAACCATCACCTTCCAAATCCTGGTATCCATTCGAAATCTTGTTATGCACCAGTGCAAAGTGGACGAGGGGGCATCCACGTTCATTATGTCTACCTTAGTCTTGCAAAAGCTTGGATCCCCAATTCTGCAACCATCCTCTACTACTCTACGAGCTTATGATGGCCACCCCACTAAAGCCTAAGGAATCCTCCCTCGTGTCCCCATCACATTGGCCAGGAAAATAGTACTAATTGACATAGAGGTTGTCAATTCTTAGTTGGACTATAACCTTCTCCTCAGAAGAAGTTATATGTATTCCATGAGAGCCATAGCATCAACTCTTTTTTGTCTCATGATGTTCCCTCATGAAGGGAAAATCGTGACGGTTGACCAACTAACTTATCATGATCCACAAGCGCTAACGGCACCCACCAACGTTATCCCTATGATCAATACCATTGATCCGCAAGGGCTAACCACACCTGTCAATGTTATCCCTGTGGTCAAAACCATGGTTGACAACATACCAGCCTCCCCATTGTTGAATGTGGGCCCTGGGTTGTTTGTCAATAACACCATGATGAATTCTTTCCCCTTAGTGTTACCACCACCGACACCAAATGAGGCTGCGGATTTGTGCATGCTCTCATCCAACAATGCTGCACCCAAACATCAACCACAACCGCAACCACAACACCATCAACAACCGCATCATCATCAACAACCGCATCATCATCAACAACCACGGCATCATCAGCAGTCACAGCATCATCCGTAGCCGCAGCATTATGCACAACTGCCACCACAACCTCATCCTCACATACAACCATCAGGGAGTTATCTGGGCTCCTCCCCAGTCCACACAATTCCCTTCCTCTTTCCCCTGCCTGGTGTCATGAGTAAGACAGTAATGAATACCTTAAACTTACGCAATTTCACATTGGGGATTCTCGTGTGGTACCTAGATCCACCCGCCCAACCACCAATGCCCCAAGTAGTCTTAACTCCTGTGCAACCCATTGCGATCGAATCTCATCCTCCACCCGGCTCGTAAAAACCAACCACCGCACCCGCACCTGCACCACCCCACCCAAAAAGGGCCAGGGACAAAAACACAAAAGCTAATGCTGAACCTCGACAGATCCCGCCTTGTTCCATCTGCGAAGAAGAGGGCCATCCAACTCAAAAATTCCCTGATATTCCCATAATCCATGCGCATTTGGATGCCATGGATATAATGGAAAACCTCCCCATGGTTAAACTCCCAAGTGGGCCAATAGTGAGAAACAAGTCATTGAGAACAAACCATGCTTGCGTCCTCTGTAGATTGTATGGACACTATTCTCACGACTACCAAGACTTGTCCAATTTATGAATGGCTCTAGCCAACCTTCGACAATATTCCCTTGAATTTGAGATCACTCTGATTGAAGAAGTTCACCCCCCACCTCCTTCTTCAAACACCATGTCCATTTACATGATGTCCAGTTCTACAAACCCTCTTATCTCCACCATCACCGATAGTCCATCGGACCTGTCTCTTCGTTGCTTTCACAATGATGAGGAGATACTTGAAGCCTTAACTGCCCTAGAATACCCATGGGACGACATGCACCATCGCTCGTTCTTCCTCCCTGAAGAGCTTGTGTCGCAGTCTGACCAGTTTTCCATGGAAACGAAAGATTTCATTCATGGAAAAGTCAACTGGTTCAAAAATCCCATTCTGACACCAAACACCTTCGAAGAAGGGAACATGCAGGCCAACATCTCACCAACCATCAAAATCAACATCTCAACCAATCCTAAGGTTGTTGAAGAAATCATGCTGGGGGAATCCTGCTCCCTGGAAGAGGTTGTTTCCTACAAAGCCCTCTTCCAAGAATTCCGTGACATCCTTTCCTGTTCCTTCACTGAAAATCCCAGGTTGGATCCATCCATTGTGGAATACCACATCGATAGATGGCCCAATGTGGCCCCCGTGCGCCAAAAACAATGGCCCATCCATCCCTCCAAAGCTGTCGTGGTCAAAGCTGAAATTGAGAAGTTGCACACAGCCGAGTTCATTTACCCCATTGCATACACCACTTGGGTTTCTAATCCTATTCCCGTGAATAAAAAAGAGGGTACCATCCGCATTTTCACAAACTTCCGCGATCTAAATGGGGTGTGTCCCAAAGACAACTTTGCAACACCCTTTATCGATCAGATTATCTATGCATGCACCGGACATGAGGTCTTTTCCTTCATGGACAGATTTTCCAGATATAACCAAATCCAAATTCGGAAAGAAGATCGTTACAAGAATGTATTCACAACCCCGTGGGGCACATTCACCTATTGAGTAATTCCCTTTGGTCTAAAGAATGATGGAGTCACCTTCCAGTGTGCCATGAAATATTGTTTCCATGATTTAATCCCTATCATATTGGTCGACCTGGATGATCTTACAGCTCGATCACCAAAACGAGCACAACATATAGACAACTTGAGGAAAGTCTTTTTATGATGCTGCAAGTACAAAATTCGCCTGAATCCCCTAAAGTGTGTTTTTTGTGTCCCAGCAGGCCGTCTACTCAGGTTCATCATATCTCACAAAGGGATAATGGTAGACCCCCTCAAAGTTCAGGCTATCCTTGATCTCCCTTCACCAAAAACTCGGCACCAACAACAGAGCCTCAAAGGAAAGGACAACTTCCTTCACTGCTTTGTACCAGAGTATGCAACAAAATCCCACGGATTCATTCACCTGCTCTACACAAAAATCCCCTTTATCTGGGATCAGCAAGCACATGAATCATTTAATGCACTCAAGCAAACCCTGGCTTATGCACCATTACTCTCAGCACCAGAATTCACCCGAGACTTCATTCTCTATGTGTCAGCCTCGAAAAATGCCATTTTTTGAGTCTTGGTCCAGGAATACGATGCTCGCCATGATCATGTGATTTATTACATCAGTCAGAGGCTGATATGTCCCCCAATGCGATATTCACCCAAGGATAAATCGGCCCTTGTCGTCATCTTCCCGACTCAAAAGTTGCGCCACTACATCATTGCAAACCATACTCGTGTAGTGGCTGATTCAAAACCAATGCAGTACCTCTTAAGCCATCGCCTTCTACAAGGTCATGTGGCTAAGTGGGTAGTCATCCTCCAAGAATTCGACTTAGAATTTGTTTCCCCAAAAAGCACAAAGGCACTTGCACTGGCCGTGCTCATGACCGATCTTCCCCCATTAGCCGTGTCATCACCACCCAAGGATGACCTCCTTGATGATTTCCTATTCGTCATATCCATGGAGGACCCATGGTATGGGGACATCCTTCTATATTTACGAACACAGAAGTTCGCAGCACACTTAAACCATGAGGACAGGCGACACATCCGACATCAAGCCATTGACCACCTGTTGATTGAGATGTTTTGTATCGTCGAGGCATTGATACCATCCTACGCCGTTGCCTCACCCGTGATGAGGCCGAGACCATCCTCAACGACTATTATAGTGGAGCCTGTGGTGGCCACCTTTCAGGTCTGGCAACTGCCCAGAAGATTCTACATGTCGGCTACTTCTAGCCTTCCATCTTTGCTGATTGCATAGAGGTATTCAAGCATTGTTTTAGATGTCAGATCTTTTCCCTAAAGGAAAGAACCCCCCCTACACCATTACACCCCGTATTCACAGTTGGTCTCTTCTACAAATGGGAAATCGACTTCATGACAATTAATCCTTCCTCGACCAACGGTCATAAATAATTCATTATGGTAGTTGATTACTTCACTAAGTGGGGTGAGGCCATGCCCACATTTGATTGCAAAAATGAAACGGAGTCCCACTTTGTATTTAACCATGTTATTTCACGATTTGGTGTTCCTAAATAGTTGGTCTCAGACCATGGTAAACACTTTAAAGAAGCTGTTTGGACTGAGATTTCAACCATGTTGAAATTTGAACACCAGTACTCATCTTCCTACTACCCCTAGGGAAACAACCAAGTTGAAGCAGTTAAAAAAATCATCAAAGCAATGCTCCAAAGGATGGTAGGAAACCATAAAACCAACTGGCATCACATGTTGTTCTCCACCCTATGAGCTTATCGCACGTCCACAAAAACCACAACCGGTTTCACCTCTTTCCGCCTAGTACATGGTGTTGAATCATTACTCCCTATAGAGTGCCAGATCCCATCCCACCGCCTTGCGGTAGAACTCCTCCCTGATACTTCGCCTTTGGAAGAACGACTCCTCCAACTTGAGCAGACCATAGAATACCGCCGAGGTGCCCTCCAAGCCATCGAAGCAGCGAAAACATGGTCAAAGGCCCACTATGACTCCCATGTCCACCCTCGCACCTTCAGCGAAGGAAATATGGTTCTAGTCTATGACCAACCCAATGAAAATTTGGGAAAAGGAAAGTTTGAGTCAATGTGGTACGGCCCATACATCTTCCACCGTTTCCTCAAAAAAGAGGCATACACCCTTATTGAATCTGATGGTCAACTCTTGGAGAATCCACACAATGGGCTCTACCTCAAGAGATTTTATGCTTAACATCACCAACGAGTCGCTTGATTTTCTTTTTTTGTTTTTCAATGTTTTTTACCACAAGTCAGGGGTAGCACCATTAGCTTCTAATTCAAAGTCACCCAAAACCTGTTCGAGGCACCTCTCACACCTCTGGGCTCAAATTTCGTCCTCTATCTTCTAATGAGACCATCATCTCATGTTTAATAAGTAATTTTCAGGACCACTTCCCGGAATTTACCTTAGTTTACGAGCCACATCATGGTGATGAAAGTGTCTCTGGACCTATACTTGCATCACACTTTCGTACCACCACTCATGCGGGTTCCCAAGCCACCGCCTGGAAGGTGCGTCATTTTATTTCAACATATAGCTGTCTAATCTTCCCACCGCACCTTACGCAAGTTTCGGACCATCGTCTGGAGGACGGATCATTTCCTTTGCATGCATTCGGCACATAACTACCTCCGAACTTGCACTCACATCACATGTAGTGAAGTCCGTCCACCACAACTCACACATGACTCTCTTGCCTTCTGTCAGAGAGCCACCTCGGTTTGCATGCTTCTGTTGCACCGACTCGCGTGCCTCTGCCGCAATCTATCCCATGCATGTGTTGGTATTTTTAAGAGCCACTTGCTCCATCCATACTGCACGGATGACTATTGGACCACTATCCACTATCCCTACATGGGGGCACCACCAATGCCTCCTCGATCGGTTGACCATATTAGAGTTTATTTTAAGCTATTTTCTTACTCCTAAAAGAATGAAAAGATTGTCGAGCGCAACTACTTCCTTTCCCGCTCGTTAAAGCATAGGAAAGGGCATCTACATCGTCTCATTTATCTCCTTTTGCAAACCATGTAGACCATCAAATGAAAAGGACCACCTTGGCACATTCAAGCCAAGACCATTCCCCTCTGCATCCTTTTATGCTTTCTTGGGCAGAGGAACCGAACTTTACAAAAAAGGTCACTATGGGTTGTCGTTAAGCTCTTTTCGAGCCTTCTCATCAAGAAAATATTTCCGAGAAAACCTTGTTTCATTCATGCTCGTAAAAGTATCTAAATGACCGTCTAGTCAGTATAGGTTTAACCTTTTCCAACCTGGCTGGACTACCAACGGTAAAGAAGTCTCCCATCCCCTAAAAGATGGGTGAGCTCTCTTGTGTATACTTTTATCCTTTTTCGGGAACAGGAGACTACCAATGAAAAATATCCCCCACTGGAGTCTTCTTCATGCTTTCGGACTCTCTAAAATTTAAAGCACCATCGAGGAGTTACTTTCTCGGGCTCGCTAAAAAATCCACGAGATCGTACCACAACGGTGTCTTTAAAAACCAACCCACGGATAACAGTTTGGCAGCATTCCCACTTTGGGTCACCTTTGTTCAAGGTACTCTGCGATGTGTCTTCCATGGATCCCATCAATATCAAAAGTGTCTACCTCCCCCAAGTATTTCCCATCTGCAGTTACATTCCCTGTATGACAGCTATGATCCCTTTCCCATGAGTCAGTTTCATTTGCTTCTTGGTCCGCCCTGCCATTATACTCTGAACAAAGGAATTTTGAGTCAACTACACTCCCTCTGCCCCTGTTCAAATTCTTCCCTCCCCCCCCCATTCAGTGGGTTAGTCCTAAGATTGTCTCACATCTTTTGGTTATCTTCCTCGCACTTCTGGTCATGGAAACACCATTTCCTTAACCAGTTGTAGGTCTCCCTCTGTCGACGACAACACATGAATTCCAAAGGATAGACACAGAGGTCCCTGTATCCTGGTTTCATTAACATCATTGATGAGTTCCTTGGACCACTTGAGAGGAGTCCTTAGTTCCTCTTGGGGTGGTTCTTTCTCATGTGCTTGACTCCAGCTACAACATTGCACCGTTGAGATTTGTACAGGGTATTGGTCTATGCAGTATTTGGTTGAAGACCCCGGGATGTCACCTCACTCTAGAACATTGATGAGTCTATTTGAGGGACCCCAACAAGTTCATGTCCCTTATGATTTCTGGGTTGCGTTGGAGACAGTGTTCAGAAGCCCTAGCAGTGCTTCTATATAGATTCATGATTGATGTAGCATATTTATACCACAGAGACTCTGACTCCCCATCAGTAAACTTTGTACTATTCCAAATCCAGTAGACTGTCAGTCATGAAGATATAGCATTCCATGAGAATGCCATGGGTCCAATGTAGCAGTTCTTCATATCAGTATTATATTCAGCCTCTCATTGAGGCAACCACTATTGTAACAACAGTTGTACATGATAGGCTCTTGTATTACAGAGCTTAGATCACATTATTATTTTGACATTGTTACGAGCATGGGGATGTCCGCCTCATCCATATACATGTCGCACATTATTTGTATCTCACCCATTGATGGGAACCATATTAATACAAAAACCAAATGCCACCATGCCCCAGCCCAGGAAGCACCACCTCTCCCCAGAAAATCCTATGATATTCATCGGCCATACGATGAGCTCGTACCCTCACACATCAAGGGACAATCTATTAACCCAAAAAATCCCTCAGTAAGCTCTACATGACCTACACCACCCAAATAAATCTACGTACGACCCTCATTTGACCCCCACACCCTCAAAGAGGTTTAAAAATATGAAAAAGGGCTTAAAAACCCCTAAAAAGAGCCAAAATAGCTCTCATAGGGGCTAAAACCTCCAAAATGGGGCTAAAACGCCTCAAAGGAGCTTAAAACCCCCAAAGGAGCTAAGAATAGGGTGAAAGGGGCTAAAATCCCAAAAAAGGAGTTAAAGCCCCAACCAGGGGCTTAAAACCCTAAAAATCCCAAGAAAAAATATAAATAGAGGGGTGGGGGTCACTCTCAAATCTCTCCTCCTCTCCCTATCGTTATGCTGCCCATGTTAGTGCCTTGAGACCCTTTGCCTCTCAAATCATTCATCCTCCCTCTCCTCGATTGCTACATTGAGCCAAAGCTCCCCATCCATTGAGAGGTGCTCCCCCAAGCTAGGGCATGGTGCACCATTTCAATCAGAGAAGGTATATGTCTATTTTTTGTTCTTTCATGTTGTAGTTTCTAACATTTTTTCTTGCAGGTTTCCATGGAATCCTGGTAGCTATTTCTTTGTTTGCTTACAGTTTCATGCAAGGTTTTTACTGTTAGGCCCTAACTGTGTTTGCAGGGTTTTATTTCGTTTTCTTTCTATTCATTCCATTCTCACAGGAACCCTACCCTTCCGTCGGAGCTATTCCTACCTGTAGCAAGGGAAAAATCCATACTACAATCCTCCATGGCATATTTCATATTCCATGGGCTTAGGGCTTAAACCCTAAGTAATTCAATGCACAAAGGAGTTTATGCATTTCACGTTGATTTGGAACAAGGTGTTATATAGTGGCATGAACTATAGGATTATGGGTTTTGGTAGGGTTGATGGAGGCCAGGGCGGCGACTTAAATGCACATTGGGAAAATTTGCACCCAAGCTTAGGGCTTGGCTCATTTCATTGGTTTGGTCATTCGGAGCCTGGCTGCTTGTGCTCTACTCCTGCGGGGTGTAATTTGGTGCGTCTAGAATGGCTTAACAATTATGTTGAATGTCTGGTGTAGCAGCAACATTTTCTTGTTTAGTTTGGTTATCATGCATAATTCTCATCATGGCCTCTGCTCTCTATTTCCTGGTTGTAGGGTGCAGCAAAAATGTGGGTCATAGCTCGTGGATAGCTCTGTGGGAAAATTTATACCCATTTGGGTAAGCCTGTTGCAACAAGTGTTTAACCTGTTCCCTTATTTTGCTTAGTGGTTGCGACATAGTTAATACTCGTCGTGGTTTGAGTCCTTGGCTCTGGTTTCTAATGGTTGTGTTTTGGGATGGGTCTATTTGCAAGCTTAATGGGTAATGCATTTGAAATGCAATAGGGATTGGGGTTTCGCTTGTGGGGTTTTAGTGCCTTTGGGACGAAACTTCAAAGTGTTCGGATTGTTAATGGGTACTCTATGTGGAAAATGTGACTGAGTAACTCTTGGTAGCTCTGCGTATTGTAAATGAGTTTTGTTTAATGGAATGGGGCAGCACCATTACTTACGATGGTGCAAGGACGAGTTTAATTGACTATGTAAAAGATATTATTGGTTTTGATAATGACTATGTTTGTATATAAACAAGAAATACATACTGTGTTGATTTCGTGGTTATTATTCTTATCAATGGACTGTGTAATTGAAATCATTGTTTGAGTTATTTATATGGATGAATGCATGACATCGTTGTTCGCTTTGGGGCCATGTCGTATATGGTATTGTCATTCCCACCATTAGAGCCGCATTAGAGTATTAGTTAGAGGTTTAGTGTTTTGTAATTATGTTGTGTAATGGGAAGAAATATAAGGGCCGACTGTGGTAAGACCCTGCATTTAGTAGTTGTCCATGTTGGTAAATGTTGATAGGTTTTTAATGGGTTTTACATTACTATTTTAAGTCGTAAATAAAAGGGTCGTAGCCTTGGGATGGAACTTCCCCAAAGGATGTCATGGCTGTTGCATAGCGTTGACAAGGTTGTAGCTTTTGGTATTTTGATTTAAACATTTGGATATGTATGAGGCCGAGGGCCATAGTTACAGTGTGTGTTTACATTGGGTTTTTCAACCTCTGTGCAGAGATTTAATGTATTTTAAATTGCAGCCTGCGTATATAAATATACAGCATGGCCTTGATAGTGGAAACTACAGCGTGGGGTAGAATACTTACTAATGAATCCTGTAGGGTTTGACGGTGAAAAGTAAATAAAACAGAGCCTACAGGAATCTATTTTGGGTCGTTTCAGTTTGTGAGGGTTTAATTATATGGATGTGACACCCACAGGAATTGATCCTGCGACCTCTATTTATTTATATTGGTTTTTTTAATGATTACTGTGTGTAGCATTATGGTTAATTTTTAATTATGTTGGGCTTTCGTTATGGCATGTGATTCTTATGATGTAATTTGTAAATGTTTAGAAGGTTTGATTCATTATACTTGTAATGCATTTATTATGTTGATAGTATCTTTACTACGTACGATTTCATAGATGTAGTTAATATAATAAAATTTGGTTTGATTTTATGTGGATTATTGTTTAGCCTTGGTTCTTGGTAAAATTATATACATAGAACCTGAGAGGTCTTCGATAGTTCTTATTCTAGCTTTAATATTTTGAATTGGTGATCATTCTTTAATATAGAACACCGAGTTTATAATATTGCTTAAATAGAATATGGTTCTGTTTAGACTTGATATTATATAATGATTTATTTATTAGGTTCTGTTTACTATACTTCAGTTAACTATGTTTTATATTTATGTTTGTTTATAGCTGAACCTGAATTAGACATTTATCCCTAATTCTAGTTTTTAGGAAAGCAAAGTTTAAGCTATAACTAAATGCGAAACTAAGTATAGCAGAAATAATCCCTAAATATTTCTTAAACAGAAATTAATTTACAGACCTAGGGTTTATAAATAAATTGTAAACCCTTAAAGATTTCTGACAGGAAACAATTATAAACATAGGGTTAGAAATATAACATAAATACTTGTATATTCTAACCGGAAATTATACTAGATAATGAAATAGGAAATCTAGAGACTCGTACCTGAAAGGTGAAGTTATTCCAATGGCCGAAACCTGCACACTCAATTACCCAGTATTAACAATTCACAGGAAGATCCGACCTTTGTATAGATGGCCGAATCACTTGGGAACTACCACGTTCTAGCCAACCATGACCCAAAACTATTCCTGGTTTTAATTCGGAACCCCCCGAGCTGGTTCCAACATGCAAGTAGCTTAGAGATCCTAAGGTAAGGCTTCCCTAACAGGTATATCAGGTCTGGATCAGTTCTCCTTTTTCCTCGTAGGAAAATGTTCTCCAAGAACTCTCTTGAGAATAATCAGGAAGAATAATGACTCCACACAGATGGAAGATCTCCCCAAGCCTTTCTTTGGATTTGGACTTTATAGATAGACTTTTTAGTCAAAGGGGCAGTTAAATAAAGAATCATTTGATTTATTTATTTAACCCTTTTTATTTAATTTATTTAACCCTTTTTATTTAATATTATCACTAGGTTTACTCTTTATACATTCCATGTATAAAATATATAATAATATATTATTTGTTAACATTTGTCTTTGGGTATCATATATTATGATCCCTAAACTTATGACACTTTCTTCATTAAGGTCATCAGATAGGTGGTTAGGTCTACTAGGCTAGGAAACTCTAAACATCCTTGCATGTTGGATTCCCTCATATAACATCATAGTTCTTCAGTACTTGATGAGATACATAAATTCTAAATTTTATTTAATCACTTATAAATAATTCAAATGAGATCAATATTTTTCTCGAGTCATTTTCATTCGGAATTATTAATTTCCTTTTAGTAACTCCTAGCGCTTATCCAGAGCCCATTCTCAACGCTAAAAATAGGGAGTTACAAACATAGTGCAATTCCATATCTCCTCGCTCAACACTAATGCTAGGATGTACTTGTAGGATACACCTAGGGATACAATGGCCAAGGATTCGATGTTCCAGAGCTTATGCTGAACATCAACATGGAAGGCTCCAGGGCTTATTCCCAACACTTCTAATTTATCTTTTCATGTATTACAGAGCTTCATGATCAACACAAAACATCAATTTATCCATGTGCTCTAGAGCTCCTCACTCAACACAAAACATCTCATCAACCATGTGCTTCAGGGTCCATGCCCAACACAAGAAAACATATATATATATATTATATGCAATTGGCTTACGCCCAATATATCAAACAAATCATCATGTTCATATGCAGTGGGGTCTTTGACCCAGTATATCAAAATAAAACATCAAGGTAACATCAAATCAATGGGACTCATGCCCATAAGTGTTAGGTCCAAAATTCAGGATATTACAACTCGTTCTCTTACAATAGTAGTACAATCCTCTCCTTCCAAGGGCTGAAATTTGCAGCCCATATAACCTATCCTCTATCCTTGATCCAGTAGCCATCTCACTTAAAATGAAAGTCTAAATATTTTTAGTGAACAAAAGTAGTTCTCCCTCTCAATTATGAAATTTTCAGGCTGTGTATTCTACTCACTTATGTTTAACCTCACTCTAATACCATGTAAAAAAATATTGCATTTTCCCAATCCATTTTCAACCCACACAACTTCATTGTTTAATGCCCAAACCCATTCAACATTAGACTGCTGGAAAATGAATTTTTAATCTCTTAAATAAATATGAGCTTGAGCACTAGACGAAGTACGCCCTTCTGAACATAAATAAAATGGAGACACATAGTAAATTTCAGACACAAAAGTTATAGGAAAATTCCCCATAAAACCCCAATGGGGAAAACATGTTTGAGAGGGAATTTTTATTTCTTTCAAGGAATTGTACATCATTACAAAACTCAACTATTATTTAACTACTTACCTCAACCACATAAGACAACTTTCATCTTCAAAAATAGTTCAAGGGATCCTCCTCAATTTTTTTTGCACTATATGGTTTTTGTTTTTGTTCCCAGAACTATAGTAGTAATATTCTCAAATTTTGTGCTCTTCTTAGCATAGAAATTCATGCCCCACCAACTACAAAAT